>JAMXBD010004050.1:0-87090 GCA_024138025.1 Combretum micranthum | reverse complement strand
TGAACCCAATAATCACAATGCTAGACATAATATAAGTCCTTCAATGGGTATGATTCCTAAACATAAAATGAAACTCCACCTTTGATTTCCTTTCCCTAGGGAGAATAACAGAATAGAATTCACCATAAAAGAATGCAACAAGGACTCAAGCAGAAATAAAGAAACCATTTTCTTAGTAATCTCAGTAAATATCACAAATTGCAGGAATAGAGGGTTTACTTATTGGCCATTATGACATCTCCGGAATTCTGTTTTTATTCAGTAATCAATATAGAGAAACATCACAGATGCTAGCATTAGTAGATCAATCCTAAGGTAAGATGCAAGGGCTCTACTCTAAGTACTAAATCAAATTTATCATCCATGAGCAAGACGTCAGAAGGCCTATCGTGTATCCACTGCAAATTACAACCGGACCACATATGGACTTGCATTACTGCATACCAAAGCTAAAAGCCAGCTTTTCAACTAGAAGTTTACCAGAAGGAACTCAAAAGCACTACTCACATGAAGTAAGACGAGCTTTCCAAACTATGCATCTCATCAATACAAGGAAATCACACCAAAACCAAGCTCTCAAAATTTGCTCAGTAGACATGACAATAACATAAATAAGAGCAACCAAAACCAAACTCTTCAACAGAACTGCATATCTAGTTGGTGTTATTATTAAACAGATACAAAAAAGAATGGATGTAAAACTGTCCTCTTCAAGTCAACATCTTTGCCATTGTCTGAACATAAATTAGTTCTATATGAGACGGAATTGATAAACTTTTGTCTTGCGCTTAAGGAATGTCTTAGTGATAAATAAACCCATGACCATAGCCAGACATATATGCACAGAGGCCACATTAACAAGGCAAAACTTTGGGTTTTAATCATCCTTCCTTTTTTTAGTAATAACTTCTTAAAAATACATCCTCATCCCCAATTCCAACATAAAATAATTTGCTAACACAGATCAGCACACTCAACAAGTAATTTCAAGTATAGGGAGATCCAATGCCCATACAAATAGTTCCACAAAAATGGGCTCAGAATTGGAACTAGGAATGCCAACACAACATAGCAGAAAAATTCAAAAGGAAAATTGGGGTGTGGGGGGGAAGAACACTTCATCTGCTTACATTAGGATAGAGATAATTTGAAGAAAAAAAAAAATTAATAAAATCCCCTTCAATATTTGGAACAGTTTGAGTTCCATGATGACTATCAAACAGCAACAAAAATATTAACTAAATCTCCAAACAAACTATAACTGTTTTCCATAATAGCACTCATTTACAGGTTCTTATCACCTCTAAAATATCAAATGAGCTTGCAAATGTGACAGCCAGCATACGCCCAAACTCAGCTCAAAAGTAGATCGCAAGCTTCTACAAAAATCCCTTTACCCAATCCCAAAGACAACAACACTGGCAAAATATAATCTCCTTCTTCTCCACCTCCTTCCACCTCTTGTCCCTCCTATGCAACAAAATTACCGGACAAAGTTTCCTGTCCCCAAATAATGCCCCCATACATCTCCCCCAATCACATACTGTTCCGTATGTGTAATGAGAAAAACGGCTAACGCATAAAATACTCTTCATACAACAGTATATGATTGGAACGACACGGATAGAGACATCACTTGGAACACCAGATGTGAACTAAAACACGACGAGCAGCGAAAAGAGAGTATAGATCAAGAAACAAGCATAAGCCACGAGCCCACGGTGCTCTTCCTCGCCCTCGGCTAGGGCAACCATAAGTCCTGTAGAAGCACGGGTTGCCCAAAGAACGAAAACACCCGCGATGCCTAACCGAACAGCACTCCCTTGAGGCAAGAACAATGACATAGCAGACAAAACAACAACAGGCAACATACAATAACCGATCACGCTCGTACACGTGTGGAGATTCAGTTTACCATTACGCCCCGCGAGCATATTGAAAACGACATACAAAAAGATCGAAGAAACCACAATCCAACCTAATATGACGCCGAATTGGATCTTTCCAGCAAGTAATTGAAACAAACACAAGCATAGGTAGAGTATAATCGGACCTGACAGATCGGAATCCTTGTGGAGATTCGGATTAACCCTAAAAGGATTGAGGATCGTTTTGGTTTTCTTCCAGATTTGATCGGGATGGATTCCGAGTTCATCGAGGAGTGGCTCTTCGTCTTCAAAGTTTGCAGAACCACCGGATGGAGCCATCGGGCCGCCGTATAATGTGGTGGAGGAGGTGGAGGTGGCTGTTCCGATGTCGAATGACATGAATGGAAGGGTGGAGGAAGATGAGGGCGTTGTGGTTGGAATGGCGCTGTTGGGACTCGGCGTTGCTGGAGGTTTCCGCCGGCGTTAGGGTTTCCTCCGGTTGGGAAAACCACCGGTGGGACTGCGAATTCTTTTGTCATCGCTGTAGGAAGAGAGAGAGAAAGATTGATAATTAGGGTTTGGATCAGGGTTAGCGTACGATCGAGTAGAGATTTGAGAATTAGGGTTTGTCAGATCGGGAATTTTAAAGAGTGGAGAGACCAGCGAATTAAATGTTATGTTTTTGTTGATTTGGGGGCGAGATTATTCAGGCAAAAGAAAGAAGGAAGGGTATAATGGGGATTTCGGAAATATTGGGGAGGCGTTTAGGGACTTTCCTTGGAGGTACAGTCAAAGCAACGGGGAAGATGCGGGACGAGTGATGTCACCGTAAATGTGAAATGACTGTTTTAGCCCGCGTCCGTTTCTTTGGCTATAAAGGGACCGGAGCATGGCTAAGCAATTCTATTTATTACCAATCTATATTATTTAAGCAAAAGTAAGGATTTGGTATCTTTTTTCTTTAATAACCCTATAAATTTAAATTATTTCTCATTATTCAAAGAGTTAATAGGTAAAATTCTAAAAGTTTGTGTGATATTTTAGTAACTGTAATTTGGTTTTTTATTTAAAATTTCCTAATCGTCCAATTTTAAAGATGTTTGTTTTCAGTGTATTTAAGAATTTTTTGTTTTTTGTAATTTTAACATGTCAGTTTTTTGGACCGTTACTCAAGTTTACATGCTTCTCTGCATTATATCTTTGTGCCATGTTTGCCTCTCTCTATGAAGAGGTTAACACCGGTTCAATCAAATAGTAAGTTATATGCTTATTTATTTTTCTATCAATTTTTTTTTATCAACTACTAAATACTGGCGGTTTATATTAACCTTTAATTTTTAAATTGCTAGAGGACTTTCCACTATAGGTACTCCGCATTGATTGCTTGTTTCTTAGGAATTTATCTATACATTCATTTGCAGTAAAGTTTATATGTGCGTATCTGTTAATGATTTCATCCCAATCTCGAGCTATATGAAACTAAAGTTTTATAGATAATATTTGCAGTCTTATAGGCCATATAGATATAAAGATAGGGTTTAGTTGTGTTGGGTGTAGTGGATTTTCATAGACGTCGTCACGGTTCGGTTCGGATTTGAACCGCACTGAACTGCCGGTTCTCGGTTCCAAACGTAGTGGAACTGGAACCGGACCCGTGGGAGCCAGTCTGGTTCCCACAGTTCGGTTCCGGTTCTAGAGGAACCAGGAACCATGAAAAAAATAAAAAAATCAATTAAATAATTTACTTAATTTAACTAAGAAAAAATACAAAATAAATTTTTAACTTTAAATAACATTGAGCCTAACAATAATTGTTCATAGTATTAGCTAAAAGAAATTCTATAATTATATATTTATTTATATACAATCACTTGTACTTTTTTAGTTGTTATATTAGCAATGTGACACTGTAAAATATTCAAGATAAAAATAATTTTCAATAAAAAAAAGGAATCACACATTATTAAGAAAAAAAAAGTCTTTTTTGATTAGAAATTTGCATAAATTTAATACTATATGATTTCAAATGTATTTATTACTTGTGTTGTTAATAATAACATATTAAATATTATGAATAGGAAATAATTTTTTTATTATTTATGCAAAAATAGTTTTAGATATTTATTTTATAATTACATTTTTTTATAATTTTCTTTTCTTTTTTTCTTACTTTGTTTATAATTTTTATAATGTAGAACCGTCGGTTCTGCCAGTTCCTGAATCAACGGTTCCAAAACCGCCGGATCATGCGATTTTTAGGGATGGAACCAACGGGTCCTTCATTGGTTCAGACTAGTCATTCCCGGACCGGTTTTCGGTTCAAGAACTGCCGGTGATGGGTCAGGTCGGTTCTCGATTCGGAACCGACCCATGATGTCTAGATTTTCCTTTTACAATCGCCCCGTTGCCATTTTCATGATTAATTAATTGTCCTTTTTTATTAAGTTTTTTTTTTTGCTTCTTTATCTCTAGGAAGTTTGAACAGCTTGGATGCTTTAGGCTTCTAGGAGTTTTTTTCTTTGTCTTAATTTCATGTCCTATTTGTCAGGAAGATTTATTTCTTTACCTCATGCCGTATTTATGCAGATTTCTTTTCTCTTTTATTTATTTCTTTTTTCTATTTTTGCCAAAGATGTTTATGTAGCAGTTGGATATCCTTTTTTATTATGTAATAGTGAAAAAAAAAAACACCACATGACAGAGGCTAATAAGATAATAAATGATTAATGCTATCATCCCAAACTATAAATTTATTCTAAATTTTCCTCTTCAAGATTGGATTCACAAAAATGTATCACCTTGACATTTTTTTAATAGGACAATTTTATTTTATTTTTATATTGAGAAAGGAAGTGCTATAATGAATTTGATTACCCACCACGCATCCCATCACATGTTTTGTTGTGAATTAGAAAAGGAAACTCAAAACGATACTATCTTTATTTAGTTCAACTTGAAAAATGAAAAATTAACTTTATAAACACACTAGCAATAATATATTTTGCAACTTTAGATGCGGCTTTTATTACTATGTTGTGTTAGTATATGTTAACCATCCCAATGCTATGAAGTTTGTTCGTACATCTCTCATATAGCATGAGAATATCTTTGACGTTAAAGCGAAAATTGGATTGAAATTGATCTTTGGTGTGGTGTGCATTTTGGTTTAATTTATTAATGTCCCAAAACTTAAATTATACAGACAATGAATTATGTCATCATTGTAAAGTTCAATTATTATTGTTGTATAATGAGTGGTCTCGATTATTGTTTTATTTTTAGTTTTACCATCTACAATTTCAATATAATATATATATATATATATATATTTTTTTTGCAGATTAAATGACTATACTCCTGTCCACTTCTTCATTGTCAAGTTTTTCAAATAATTAACTATTATAGAGTTGCATTATGTACACTCTTCATTTGAGTTTTTAACATGTCCTTATCTTTTTCAAAGTTCTTTAGAATTAAAATTTTGACTTATCAATAATGAGTGCTTAGTAATTTTGATTACTAGGTAATATTTAAATTAAATAGGTTTACTTTTTTTTACGTACAAAGTTTTTTATTTAGTTTAAATAAATTTTGGAAAGATGAGTTTCATATTGAGCAATAGAAGTATTTGGAAGTGAGATAAAGGGTGGTGTATGTGATAAAAAGTTGACTAAAATTTTGATGAAATTAGTTCTATCTCTCCCTTTTTTTTTCCTTTCATTTTTAGTTTATTAAATTAACCTTTGCAATTATTTTATATATATTGAGTTAATGGATAAAAATCGTCTATTTTACATTTTCTTTCTATTTGTACGTGTCTATACAGGTTTCATGAATTCATTTTGGATTAATGAATAAGAAGTTTTCCATTGTGTAAATTATTATATGCGTTTCCCCCTAACATGGCACATTGAGTTATGTCAAGAGTTGAATTTTATATATCATTTTTGAGACGTATGATGAGTGAACATTATAGAATCTAAAACGTTTTCTCGTTTTTTGCCAATATTGTAAAATCTAAAATAAAAAGTTTTTTTTTCAAAGAAAAAAATTATGGAAGACTTTATCAACTTCCTCTATATTTTCAAGCAGCGATGGATGTATGGAATTGTTAAAATTATTATTTCCAATTTTTTGTTGTAAAACTGAAAAAATTCTGACAGTTGTTTTCAAATATATAGTAAAACGAAATTATGGTATTGTCTTCCTCTATTTAGACTTACATCAATGGATATTACGATAAAGAAGTCTTATGAAAATTATTTTAATGTATTTTATTTTTCATATGCATCGGGAATGCATGGTGTGCTAGCATTACTTTCGTATAAGATGCATTGACAAATATCAATACTGTTCAACGTTGTACTTATCTTTTTGCAACTTTTCATATAGACCTTCCACTATAAATATAGTCTATTGTTACATTAATATGTAATTACATAGTTTTATTGTTTCACAATCAGGTTGTTTTATTTGCATATGCATCGTAGGTGTTTTTTTTTAAACTAGCGATACAATTCATAATTAGCTTGCAAGTTTAATTAAACTCAAGTTAAGTACAAGAACACTCTCAGCTCGTTCACCTGATATGAATGGTTATTCATTTTCTCATCGATGATGTAAATGTGCTATTATGTTGTTCAATTAAAAGGAAATATAATAAGAATGGTTATTCCATTCTCTCCTTTTTTTATACAGCGAAGTGAACGAGTTGTATGATGCTTAAGCTGGGAGGGGGGAAGAAGGGGCGAGATCTTAAGAGAATCAAATGAACAAAATCTACCTATATTCGATTAGTCTGTATACTTTACTTTAAGCCTTCGTGTGCTATTTAAAAACGGTGGTCATACCAAAATAGGGCTCAGCATAATATTTTTCTATTATATGATGTTGTTCCTAGTTTGTAGTTGACCTGGACCTGATTTAGTAGGTGAGTTCCTTTATGGAGGCTGACCAAACAAGGGAATATTTTGTCTGTAAACCCCCAAGTTTTATGTTATCTCTAACCTGAAACCAGAAGTCAATCGGAAACCCTATGGTCAACAAAATCTTATAGAATCTAGCAGTTTAAGTTCGGCAATCCCGCTCCTAACTTGTGTAGAGTAGATGTGAGCTAAATATGTAGAATAGTTCGTAATTATATAAGGATGTTTAAAAATATCATATTGGTTAAATTTTGATCAGTTTTGGACTTGAACACATACTAGTTTTGAAAAACGTGTCCTGAGATCCGAAATATTAAAAATATTCCGTTGAGACTGTTAGACTCGTAAAAATATAAGATTTTCAAAAATATCAGTTTTATAATTTTTCGGTAACTAAAAATATTAGATATCGCACTTTTACGCGTATTTTCCTTACTACTGGTATATTTACGTCTTGTACACTATTCATTGTACAACTCTACACTATTCATATTATCTCTACTTTTTCACTATTTACTCTTACACACTATCATACCTATATCACTACTTTTTCTTTCATTTCCAATACACTTTTATCATACATATATTATACATTATTACTTTTAATACACAAAATTACAAAAAAATAAAATCTCTCCCTCTCTCCTCTCCTTTGGTCAGCGGCCCTACCTCCCTCTCTGTCTCTTTTTAATCTCAATTTTTAATTTAATTAAATCACTCAAAATCCTCTTCTCATTTTCCTATAAATACCCTCTCCCCTTTTACTTCATTCACACATTCACTACCCACAAATTTACTACAAAAAGCTCTCTAAAATTCTCCTCCCAAATACTTTCCCATTACTCTCCCAAAACACTCCTAAGCTCTCTTCTTCTTCATACACAAAACCCATCTATATATACTACTCTCATCTAGGATGCAATCGGGCGGGTCGTTATAGGGTACTCCGCCCGCCCGCCCGCTAAAAACCCTATAGGGTCTGACCTATAGGGTTTAGGGTCGGTTTTGGGTTGTACTTATAACCCGTTGGGAAAACCTGACCCATTATAATTAAAAGAAATTAAAAATTTTAGTTCAAGGAATCTACTTGTTCATTAGTTAATAATGCTTTTCATATAATCATTTTGTTATTCATGTATTGAGTCACATGATAGGATATAAATTATATTTACAATTAATAATCACTACCAATTATCCAGAGAAAATCGATTTCCATGTGCAATCTCCCCCACTTTTTCAAAATTCATTTCTTTCCCACACAACACAACAAAGTATAAAAATTAAATTTCTTTGACAAAATAGATATTATATATATATATAATGACAAATAAATTAAGAATATATGAATCATCCTGTAATGTCATCATTTTATTATTATTATTATTTTTTTTTTTTTGAGTTGGTATGTATTATATATATAGATATATGTAAGTCTTCTAATAAATAAATAATAGCTAGTTACTCTTTTCTAAAAGCATATACAAATTCCATCATTGTAATAATGCTTTCTACGACAATGCTATTATTGGTGTCTATATACACAACATAGCTCGTCAATCCTATTAAGAAGATTATCTTTTATATATCTATTTGGTATTTATCTCAATAATCAATATACATTATCGGGTCGGGTAGGGTTCGGGGACACGCTTGTATAATCGGGTCGGGTTCTGAGACAGAATGACCCATCCCAGACCCGCCCGTTTACATCCCTACTCTCATCTTATCTTTAGTAAATTTTTTTTTATATTTTTACTACCATATCATGTAACTTAACATGACCATAAAGTGTGTTCCCTAAACTATATGTTATGGAAACAACTCTATGTTTATGTTTTATTCTTGTTCATGAATCCACATTCTTTTATGTTGTTATTTTGTTCATATTATTGTTGTTATTATGCTTCCATATTTATATCTAACTAAATATATCTATGTAGCTATATATATCTTTTAGAGCATATAAGCTCACTTGTTATTGCAATTTATCCACTTTCATGTTTTAAGACTAGTTTTTCTAGTCTTAGACTTGTACTCATCAAGTCAAAATAACTTTTTCTTTTTCTTTCTTTTCTTTTCTTTTCTTTTATATTGGGACGGAATTTATTACTTGTCCTGGCAGCCTCAATGAAGCTAAGACTCCCAATACTTGAACTTATATTATGTTGCTTATTATTTTGTTTAATTTCTATTTTTCTTGCAAATATCATCATACATATGCTCATATTCATGATTGTTGTCTAAAACACAAAGATAAAAACTAAACTTTTCCAAAACAAGTTTATGTCATAAGGATTTCCAAATGAAGTTTAGGATTTTATTTCAACAAACTTTACTTTCCCAAAAATAAAAAAGAATTTACCATGATTTAGCAAAACTATTCTATTTTGAATAAGTCTTTTTCAAAAAACATAAGAAGCCTTGTTTTTGCTAAATTTATTTTAAATGTTGATAATTCTTTGTTATATAAATTTTTCTTTAAAAACCAAATTTAAAAGAAACTCCCTAAAAAAGAAATAAACAAGCTTTGAATCAAGTTAGAAGATCAAATAATTATCAAAACAATACTTGAGAAATTATAATGCAAACACACTAGTGAGAGATTTTTCTAAAGAAAAATTTAAAAGTTTATTTGAAAACCACCCAAGAAACTACTAAATAGAACATAAAGATACTCATTTTAAATAAACTAAAAAGTTATGGTTTTATCTCAAGGCTTTACAAAAGGAAAATTTTTAACTTTTGATTTTTCACACTTTCAAAAAATATTATTTTTTCATAAAGTCATAGTTTGGACAACAAAACTCGAATCATGCATGATATATGAGTTTTGTATATATAAAAAAGGTTTTTCAATCTATATTGTATCTATGTAATTATCAAAGGATTTTTGAATGAGTTGAGGTTTGAAATGATTGTTTTTGGGCTGAGATTTCCGTGGTGAATCTGGTCACCCATGTTTTTCTACTTAAAAGACCTCATTTGATAGAAATACCTTAGAAATAGATATATCTTTTCGAATAATAGAAAACGTATATTATATGCAATTCAGTTAAAATGAGCAAGTTATGGCCATTTTAAGTTGGAATTGTCTTCCATACGAATTTTGATGAACTTAATGACATGGTTTTGTCAAATTTCAATAGAACTATCAAGAAATACTCATTGTGAGGAAGATCTCTCATATCCAGAAGACTACTTTGACCGAAGACCGATGAACCCATAGCCAAGTGAGTTTTATTTCCATAACTTATCTTACTTGATTGTGCTTGTAGTCTAGAAGCACTAGATTTAAGGAAAAGATTAAATGGTATGCATGTAATATTGTTTGAATGAATGATAAGAATATCGAGATGAGAATTGATTATAATCAATGCTTGATTTAGTTTAGATTTAATTTGTCTGAAATTCTATGGTCACCCTAAATTGTTAATAATTATGCTATGAGCCTTTAATTAAACTAAAATCATGCATACTACTTGTGAGTCACATTGCATGGGATCACTACCCTTGTGAGGTAAAGGGGTAAGTACGATCGTTGGATCTTAATTAGAAGCTTCGAGACGTTTGGTTAGAAGCACATTAACTAAAGCTTCGGGATGTTTGGTTAGAAGCATATAAATTGCCGCCCCTAATCCCTAATGGAGGGTGTAAATCCATTCAACATATGATTACCAGAAAATCACATGTCTTGTATACTCATGTGGTTGTTGCATTTCACTTGGTTGATTAAATAACTATTTGATTATTGCTATTCAAGTATACTTATCTATGGAAATAATTCTCACTAAGCTAGTAGCTTATACCCTTGTAGCTATTTGTTGCAGTGTACCTACCTTTGGTTGAAGCCATGTGGGCCATGTACCTAGGTACCCCACCCCCCCCCCCCCCCCCCTCTTTTGGTTAAGAAGTTTTTGGATGAAGTCCAACACTAGTGTAGATGTGTACTTATAGGGAAAACTTCTTGTATATGATATAGCTTTGTTAGTGTACTTTTGGTGGGAGAATGCCCTCAAGATCCTTGTAAGACTTTATAATTATGAATTAATATTATGATTTCCATTTCTTAATTGTTACTGTATCTCTTAAGCTTCATATTCCAAAGTATGGTCCACTAAGATTGTAAAAGCACGCCTTGCATTTAATATAAAGCTTTTGGGAATGACTAAAGTTGTCATACTTAAGCTTTAATATTGAATGTGGCAGACTGTTATGTTTAGGGTACCCTTTAGGGCGTGACATTATCTCCTCTATAATATAAGATTGAAGAACAAATCAGAATATAAATTTGAGAGCTTGTCATTTAATAAAGATAGCTTATGGATTTTAGTCTGTAAAAAGGATCAAGTTGTAGTCGGTTGTTCTTTTTATTCCTCTTGTCATCACATTTCAAAATTCTATTAAAGTTGAATCTTGTCTTCAATGGCTACATAACAAATTTTATGGGATTCCAGTTAAGAAAATCATCTTGATTCAATCAAAAAGGTTGAATTCAATCTTTATAATGCAATATTTTTTGCAATGTCTTACAATTGTTATCCTGTGGTTTATGAACTAAAAATTGACTAATTCACTTTCATTAATCAAAACTAATGCCTAACAATTTTAGATAAATCTATACAAATCTTTCAATAAAGTTTGGAATTTGAATTTGGTGAAAATAGATGAGTTTCATCTAAAATTGTATATCAATACTGCAATGCCCTTATCTGAAGGCATTACAACCCACCACGTGTCTTCACTTGATATGGACACACTAACGCTATTATTCCACTAATTCATAACATCATCAACATCTCCAATATGGGGATACTTTTAAATATCATGTAATAACCAAAAACTTAATAACAACCTAGTTGGCATAAACCAAAGGCCAACTCAATTTAAACTAAAACATCTTAAGAAAATTCTCATAAAACTTTAGATTTATAAAGTCATATAAAACTTTATAAGATCTTAAATTTTGTCTATCTCCAAACCAGAATATCTAAACGTCAGCAATAAAATTAGGTCCACTATCGTCCTCCCCATAGTCTACATAGACATCATATTTAGTGAGATCAAACACTATATGCTCATTACCTATTCTTGAAAAATAGAAAAGAATGAGCACAAAGGCCTAGTATACTGTATCATAAACACATGTGCATGAACAGGCATAACACATATTTTACATACAATCTAATATTATATGCAATAATCAATAGGTTATCGTCTCTGATTAGCCAGCAAACAACACAGTTTGGAACTATTAGCCCTTAGTCCTAAACCCAGAGTAACTTATGACTTCGTAAAATCAACCAATATGGAAAATAGATAATATATACATATATTGGTGTTGAGAACTCCTATACACTTTGGGTACCATTTTCGCACCACTCCTACACTACTGGAATCATCTCTATGCATGACTCTACTGGGGACAACGACATGCATAGATTATTAGGGTGCTGTCCTAGCAGCAATTGTCCTCCCAATCTACTAGACCTAGCCATAGACAAGCAACAAATCAAATTTAAAGCTAGATAAAAATTAATCAATTTACAATTTTTAATCCTACAAACATAAGTAGCAAACAAGGTAAGGTCATACCTGAAATCACTTTAGGAACAAAAACCTTAACTTCACCAACAATACCTAAATTATCAAATATTTCAATCAAAACTTCTCAAATAATAATCATTTATTCACCATCATATAAACCCTAAACTAGAAAAAGACTACAAACTTTAAATTCATACACACCATTCTCCTTTGATTTGTAAAACCATAAACTCACTGAAAGAACAGGGTTTCTCTAGAAACTCCTTCAAAAACTATGACTTCTCTCAACAAAAAAAATCAAGCAACTCATAAAATACCTCACTTTTTAGATCACCAAAGGGAAAAAAAAAAGATTCAACTTACCTATCTATATTACTTGCTCTTCCTTGATGGTAGAACACTAATCTACAACAGATTTAGGGTTTTTCT
This sequence comes from Combretum micranthum, assembly GCA_024138025.1. NCBI lineage: Eukaryota > Viridiplantae > Streptophyta > Magnoliopsida > Myrtales > Combretaceae > Combretum > Combretum micranthum. The sequence goes on along the minus strand of JAMXBD010004050.1, from coordinate 74,324 downwards.
CCAAAACTCTGTTCAAGATCAAAAGAGAACCTTAGGAATAGATCACTCCTTAGATTGTTAAAGACTTGATGATAACTAACTCACCTTGATCTTGCTTCTTGATCTTCCTTGATGCAAAGATCACTATTAGGAGGGATTTTAAAATAATTCTATGTTTAGGAATGGTTTTCGCGTAAGAGGAAGCCTAGGTTATATAGGAGACAAGTAATAACCCTTCATCTTTAACAACGTCTCTTTATCTTTAATGCTCTCTTCATCTTTAAGAACGTCTCTTCATCTTTAATCACGTGTCTGGCCAATGACAATATATTTAATTATACATTAGGGTGGACCATAAAACCCTCTTATTTTTAATCAAATGACACTTTTATCCTTCACTATAAATCATTTATCTTTATACTATATCTTTCCTCCCCTAAAAGAAACTTACCTAGATTACTGTAACTCATTTAATCTTTGTTTCTAACTCCTTAATCCATGCTTCCACCTATTCTACGACATTTAAGTTGTTTTCTGCTCAATTTCTAATTCCTTGCTTCACATCCACTTACTCCCAAAACTCTTTCCTACGTTTTTCACATGATTATATCTTCTAACTAGAATATATTCTTTGACATCTCTATAACTCCTAACTTGTACTACTTAGATTATGTTCACTTCTTCCATAACTACATGATATACCTCTAGAATATAAGTTAAACTTATTTGTAATGTTCACCAAGAAATCTTGCCTTTGTTTATTAGCTTTTCTAGTGAAAATCTCCCTTGTATTTAATCTCCAAATCTGAAATGACCTAACTTTAATTTCTATTTAATTTCCATGTATATGTTTTATTTGTCTTTATTATTGAACTTTATGAGCATGTTAAGTTATGAGAGTCATGTATGGTAATATTGATATCGGAGTAGATGAGTTGGTAATAGGCTAAATGTGTTTAAGTTGGTACATCTTGAATATTACATATGTGTTATTTTGCATGTGTAATGAAATTAGTGTTATTGTTTTATATATATTGATGTGTTATAGTATAATTAATATTTGTGTCTTTTATGCATCAATATGTTTGTATTATGTTTAAATTTATAAAATCAACTTTTGAATTGTCTAAGGAATTGTTGACAAAAATTTTACAAAATTAAGCCTATTTTTCAAGCTTAAATTCAACCTAAATGAACTCCAAATTAAGGAAAATTCAACCCAAAGTCTTATATGCCTCAAAAGTCAAACTGAAGATAATTTTGAGTCATAAATTTGATCAATTAAGTCCTCTTTCGGCAGCTCTCCATTTTCATACGAATTTCCCTCTTCTTTCTTCCTTTTCTCTTTTCCTTTCCTTCAAACTCTAAGCCTTAAACCAAAGACTAATACCAAGCTTATGGAATCAAAAATCTCTCCAAGCTAAGGCTTATTCATGTAAGTCAATATAAGTATAGACTTTTGTTTTATTTCCTTTCTTGTAGTATATATGTGAAATCTATGGTAGAATGAGTTTAATGTCTTTTGAGTTGTATGGTTCATGCATTGATATAGGTTGGTTTGTGTTTTGTTATTGTGTGAACTTGTTTATGTGTTATAGTAGTTATAAGAAGTGTTGGTGAGGAGTAATGTTGATTTGAGTAGTTGAAGGTGAAGTGAAGAGGAGGGGAGGATTTGATGTGATTGAAGTGGTTTAATGTGTTGTTTTAATGTTCAAAGTTGCTAGGATTGATTAGGGTGGATAGAAGATAGTATATGAAGCTAAATATGAGCTTGAAGAAGGATTAAAAGTGTTTTAGGTTATGAATTTGCAAAGTGCAAAACAAGGAAAACAAATTCTTTTCGAATAGGTCTGTTTTTTAACGTACGCCAGCATCCGACACTTCAACACCGCCGTCTTAGAGGCGGTATTGAATGTGATCAGAATCGATTTTTTAAAGCCACTTCGAATGCTACCGGCTTTTGCAAGAAAAATTTGCCAGCGTTTATTTTTCAAAGTGTACGCTGGCCATTAGGGCTTCAACGCCGCCGGCGTATAGGCGGTGTTAGATGCGAATAGAATCAAAATATTTAACGTCGAACATAATGCCGCCGGCGTATATTTCCCACGCTGTCGGCGTTCATTCAAATTTTGCCTACATAGAAAGGCTGTGTATCCCCTGAGTTTTTCAAATTCGAACTTCTTCAATTTTCAGTCTTTACTTCATATACGATCTTCTAATGATTATATATAAGCTAAATAAACATGTTTTATGTATGAATTAGATGTTAAAACTATATGCTAAGCTATTTGAATCTCCTCGTATAGTTAACCTAGGATTGTGAGATATATATATCTATATATATATGTGTGAATTCTACATTCAATTATTGATTGTTTTGATATTCTTATTTCAGTTAAAGGTTTTCCAGTTATTTCCCCTCCGAGTGAATATAGTAATATACTGTTGGGTTCAAATACGCAATAGCTTGTTTGTTGTGTGCTAGGACTAAGCATTCTTAAATTGATTTAATTCAATTCGGCTTAATGCTTTGATGAACTGGATGTCTATTACGCTGTTTAATCTGGTCCGAGGAGCAACAAACTTGTCATGATGCAATGACATGTTAGTTAGGTGCTTAACTTAAGTCATGATGCAATGACTTTACCATGATGCAACAGTACGCTATGATACAATAGTGATTCATTTTTGGTTAAGTGGGTAGCCGATGGGGGAATAGTATCCGAGTAACGTTTTCTTAAACTTAGGGGAAATTCCATGCTTTAGTTCAAAGTTTATGAAAACTTGTGAACTAGGCTCATGTTGTGGACTGAGTTTAAGTAGAGTCGGCAACGACTTTTGAACCCTAAACGAAGCTATTTCTTTATGAAATAGATATAAGAAATATAAGTATTCGGACTGCTTATATTAACCCCCAGCAGCTGCTGTTACTCAGGACCACTAAATTCTCAGAGCGTGATCCCGGGGTTTGAATACCCTCCTGTTGTTCTGTAAAAGAAAACTTAATAAGATAATGACTTGATTCATTGATGCAGTCCATTTGATTTAAGTTTGCTTGATAAATCGTTCTTGTATTTTGTTATAGTGTACTGGGCCTTTGACTCACTTTTGCTGTTTTGCAGGTAATGGAGATGAGTTATATGATGATCTGGGTTACGGGTCAGACTTTGAGAGATTCATGGATGAGTGGGACGAATAGGACTCGTATGCTCTGGATCTTTGGAGAAGCTTTTGTTAAAGAAAAATTCTCTATATAGAAGGCTTAATAGATAAGCCTAAGTTGTAAAGACCTTAAGATCTCTTAGGGTTACTTTTTGTCCAAGGAAAAATTTGTGTTTTTTGTAGTGTCTCGCATTGGCAATAACTTTGTACATATGATGTATATATATGTATAGATTGCTTTTATTACCAATCTTGTTTTGTTAAAGGTTACTTATAAAGTTTTAGTAGATTTGATCAAACAATTCTCATAAACTGTTAGTTTAGGATAATCTTATATATAATGTGAAAATGTTATATGTGGTTGAGGACTCGGTACTCTAAATCTCAGGATTTAGTGGGTTAGGTCTTTACAAAATCAATCCTCGAGCGACGTTTCGAAAGTTGAAAATCTTACAACTATAGTTTCAACCTTAAATTTTAGAGGTTCAAACCTTACATTGACCTGAAGCTTCAAATGCTACTACGTCATATACACTTCTATTAATTCAACTTAGTTTTTACCACTATTGTTCTTCATCGAAGTACATTTATATCACTCATATCATTAATCTAATCCCAAAGTATTCATTAACTACTATACCACATCTAATACACTTTCTCAACTCCCATTATCTTTCTCTTATATTTGTCACCAATATAGATGAGGATTAAAGATTGACACTTATGGCATTTAGTAAATCTTTTAAAATCAACAGATGACTTTTAACTCATCCTTTAACATCATTACTCCTAACATTCCAATATTTTCTCGATATTCATTTTCCTAGTGCACTTTGTCTCTATAATTATTACTCTACAAATCCATCTATGGTGTTCTCAGATTATACATGATTATTCTCCACTTGAGTTTGGTATTCTTCCGCTCCTATTCAATCTATTTCTCAGTAAAATATCTTCTTTTATTGTACACTTAGATCTCTATAGCACCTAAAAAAACCATCACATCCTTCAAAACAACCATATGATGTGCTTTAGAAATAACAATCTAACTCATTATCACTATCTGGTCATTATACGTTATCTCTAATTACCACAATTTCCATTGAAACTTCTTTAGGACATATTCATCTTATGATTCCTCAAATAACAATAAAAAAGCTCAAATTATAGAATTTATAATTCTTCAACCTTAACTCTAAAGATCGAATATCGCATTGGTCTATTATTTCAGATGATGTTAACATCTATGTTTCTATTGATAATCTAATTTTAGCACCATCGTCAGACACCATAGTTAATCCATAACTTTCATTTATCATTTGTGATATTCCAATTGTCTTCCAAGACTTGTATTGCTACTTTATATAATGATTTATATCTATGGTTTCATAAGACTTTTCTAAGAATCATTCTAAAACGAATCATCATGTATTAGTTTGGATGTCATTATCGTCTATCATCCTTATCATTACGTATTAGTTTGGATGTCATTATCGTCTGTCATCCTTAGATTTCTCATACCTTACAACCTACTAAGATCACATTTTCTTCTTGCAATTTCTGTTCCACATATACTTTCATATCTTTATAAGATTCAACTATTCTCTTATTTACTGGTTATCCCAATTCTTCTCATCTAGTCTTCAATATGATCTTTCTCACTTACTTTCATTTTCAACATGATCTTTCTCACTTACTTTCATGTCTACAAGACTATGTCTACTAGGCTAACAATATAATTGTCAACCATATATAAGGATTTTCTTTATACCTTTAGTTCCTTCTAATCAACTTTAGTAATCTTTCTTTTGCCTCTAACTTGTCTACTTATCATCTTTAATATTGTCATCTTATCTCAGTAGAAGTTTTTATTTCTCTCCCATTTCACCAATCATTTTCTTATATTTGTGACCATTCATTGTCATACTAATACTTGTTATATCAAACATTATCGTAAATCACTTCGAATACTCCTCCAACAACTGTATCTGCATTTTCTCCATCCTTACACTTGCCAATAACTTTCAATTAAGCAGTCATTCATTTCCATAATTCCTTCAAATACCATCTTTCTTCCCCTTCACCACATAAAAGAAATGAAAGGAAAGCCATATATACATATAACTATATTAATTTGGTTGTCGCACTCCCAATAAATCATTAATAGAGGAGTTATTTATTGGTATATTTCTCTTGCTTGTATTATCATTATTTATACTTTTGTTATTTTGATCCTCGATTTTGTTCTGAATTATTTTACTTTCTTCCTTTTCATTTTAGTTGATTTCATGAGTTTACCATTACATTAACACTTTTGGTCTTTGACAACTTTTATATATTTATTATTACTGTCAATGTTATAGTTATGAATTCTACAGATTTTGGTACTTTGTTTTGCGTTAGAGTCTTTTCTTATTTTTCTATCATAACTATAATTTTATTTTATCTTTAATTTTTTGGTCTTCGCTCATTTAGTCATGTTATACATATATATATGTACATATATATTTTATCGTTTTGCTTGTGATAAAAATTTTTTCATTCTTTTATTCCATCATAAATTTAATAGTAAGAGGGGCTGACAAGGATCGATAGTAGTTAAACTGATCAGTACTAGGCCAACATATGACTTGACTTTTAAGACAGACTCAATATGACTTGATACAAAACAAAAGGCTAAACACAATAAGAATGGAGGAGACAAGACTCGACACAACACGATAGAACAACAGACAATACGTACTACCCTTCAACATGATATTTAAAGAATAAGACAAACCATGAACTTGCTAGTCTTACATCATATATTCTTGTATTAGATTCATAGTTATTACATATTTGTATAATAATCAAAGATTCAATTTACTATAATTATTCTTAATCCTTAAACTTCATAAATTCTCATTATGGATTTGTCACTACCATTATGGAAATTTGATAGGGTAATTTCTCATTTTCTTTCTCTTTTATATACCTTAATTATAGTTCTAATATTTTAACTTTGTTATTTGTGATTTACAATCTTTAGAGTTTCTACGTAAGTTTGTCTCTATTCTTGTGCCACTTGAAATTGCATCGTTGAATTCAAATTATGTTTTCCTTTAAACTTTTCTTAGATTTCATAATTGACAATCATTAAAGATTTGTTGACGTTGTGTCATTAAAGATATTTTGACTATTGTAGGTTTTGTATAGGTCACTTAAGAGGAGGTTTCAATCATTTATTTCATTTAATTAATTCTGAAAATTATAGCCATTAAAATTGTGACTGTTGAGTTCTAAATTTCTTCATGTAAGTTATGATTATTAATTCATATATGTGTGTATTTATATATTCTTCTTAACTTTCTCTAGTTATTATTGTTTTATCAGTTATATTTATTAGATGCCATTAATTGTTAGTGATTGTGCCCTAGGCCAATTACTAAGTATTGTTATTTCATATGTATTTTAATTTAGAGGTATTTTTATTATAAAGTTTCGATGTTTACTTTATAATAGAATTCATGAATAATCTATTTATTATTGGATTATCATTATTGTGAAATGATGATGAATTAAATCCAGTATGAGTTTTATTTGATAATCATGAGATGTTTATGTGTATAGAGATGTAGATAAAACTCATAAGTATATATTGGAGATCTATATATCAGATTGACTTGCTATGAGATGACTACATAGACCAGAGCCATAAGTGATTCTTATAATAACAATGTCGATACATCTTTAAACTTGAAATCACCATAAATTCCAACATGAGTAACATTATGTTTCGATTGAATCAAACATTGTTTTTAACCGAATAATTATAAAGGTTTTGATTGGCATAATGTGAATCATGTAGAGGAGGTTGAGTGATTAAGATGGGATTTGTCCCTTTCTTTATGAGAGAGATATCTTTGGGCCTCTTGATAAGTGAGATTGACAAATGTGTGGCCCTGCTCAAATGAATTAACAGTGTCATCAATTTCATTTATTTTATCAGTTCACTTAGAGATCGAGAAACAACAAGATTGGATAATATAAGGGTGACATTGTCCATGTCTTATATTCAATTTAGATCGCAAGACAAAAAGGATGATGACACAAGTTATAGAACAGGTAAAATCGGATCACCGATCTTCATTTGATTTGGGTAACCATAAATGTCTCGCTAGAGGCCGCTTATGTTTTGTTTACTGAAAATAGTTTTTAAGTTAATTGCCAATATCAAATGAACCTACAATGTCACACACAAAAGAATAAGAAAAAAGGAACATGGATTTAATTTTAATGTCCAACGGGAAGAATCAGATTGGTAAATTTTTTACCTATTTCGAACTCTTTCGGATACAGACTTTGAAAAGCGTGTCCTAAGGCTCGAGATATAAAATTACCATTAATACCGTTAGACTCATATTCTCATAAGGATTTCAAAAATATTAGTTTTATAATTTTTGATAACTAGAAATATCTAATTTTGCGATATATATATTTTTTTACTACGGTAATTAACTAGTCTTTTGCACTATTCATTACTATTCATTACACGATTTTATTATTCTTATAAACCCTTATATTTTTAGATAAATATTTTATATATCATAAAAAATTCTGTTTTCCAAAATTTAGTTTGTTTTGGGTTTTTACGGGATCCATTTCTGTTTAAGATCCGAAACTAAAAGTAAAATAAATTAATTTAATAATTGAAAAATATTTCTATTTTCATAAAATAATTTTTTAAGAATTTTTCGGGTTATAAAAAATCAATTACAGCTCATATTCGTGTATTTTGATCATACCGGTAACTTATTTGATAATTCACTAAAATAAATTAATTATTTATCTTATTTTAATTATGAAAAATATACTACAAAAATTTGGAATGCATTTTCTATTTTTTTCTTATTTTTATTTTATTTATGAAGAAAGTACTCTTACAACCCATATCTTTAAGTACACATTTCACACATCACTTCTTTTTTACTTCAATCTTTCTACACTTCACTCATGACTTTATGGCAGATTTTTTTCTCCTCTTTTTGCTACCTTTGTCCTTTGAAATACCCCAAAAAATGATTAAACTAAAGATATTTCAATCCTTCTTTAAGAAGCCACACATACCATTAATTACACATTACAATTTCAAGTTAAAAACCAACCAAATTCCCTCCTTCTCTCCTCCTCTATTTCATGCCAGCTATAAGACTCTTCTTGCTGCCCATTTATTTATTTTTTTACTTCATTAAAGTGTATTAAAACTCCTTCTATTTTTCTCTCTCATTCACACATTAAACCTTTGTTATTTTTTACACTTTTCCTCTCAATTTTTCCTCTCTTTCTCTCTTCTTTTGTTCTGTTCTTGCAAGAACACTTGCTACCCCTATTCTATAAATGAGCTCCCACACATATTTCTCAAGATCCTTTGATAAAACTCTTGTTGAAAGCTTCCATAGTTGATGTAGGTAAAGTATAGTGAGAGTTTCATGCATCAAATAACCTTCCTTAAGCTTAAAAGCTAAGGATGATGATGCCAAAATGAAACACTCCTCTTATCCATGATTATTCTCTTGTATTATTATTATTATTTTCTTGCTAAAAGTAGTTATATTTTATAGATTTAACTTTTTATGTAACTTTGATTATGTTTATGTTTAGATCTATGAGTTTATAGCTTACTACCATGGATTTCTTTTATATTTATGTTCATATTAAGTGTAGATCTTGGTTTTGAACTTAAACAAAAATGGTGAAATTTGTATATAGGCAAGACCCATATTTAAAAACCACTTTCCAAGTGTCAAAATGAAATTTTTACTTGAGATAATGAAGGCTTAGTGTATATATATCATCAAAACTTCATTTTATATGGTTCAAAAGTAATTTTCAAAGATTATTTTTCAAAACAAAATTCTATTTTCGAATCTAGACAAAGACATAACTTAAAAACATGTTTTCCAACTCAAAAATGAAGTTTTTATTCAAGATATGGAAGGCTCTTAAGATAGGATATGTAAGGGATGAATTTTCATAAGCTTAGATAGATTCTATCAAAAGATATGTTCAAAAATAAATTTTGTAAATTCGGATCTCAACCAAGATCAATTTTTGAAACCCATTTTTCAACACCAAAATGGGATTTGTTTAAAAAATAAAGGCTTATGGAATAGGTATCAATAGGAGATGTTTTTTATAAGTAAATGATAGTAGAGATTCTCAATATAGGAAGAGATTACAAAGTATAAAATATGAGTTTTATCCTAACTTTGTGAAATTCGAATGGTTTCAAGACCATGCCTTAAAAACCCTTTTATCAACTCCAAAACTTGTGTTTTATATGAAAAATGAAGAGTATAGGTCATAGATATCATCAAGTAAAGATTTTTATAAGTTGAGATGGGATTTGCTAAGAAAAATATGTAGAACAAGGAGTAAAAACGAAGTAGGAAAATTTGAGTTGCTAGTCAACTTAAGAAATTCGTAATTTTGGAGTAAGGTCATGAAAACACCTATTTTCCAAACTTAAAATAAAAGTTTTATCTAAGAAATGAAGTCCTTAAGGGATAAGTATAATGGAGCCTTAAATTTTAATGTATTAAACAAGTTTTTTTCAAAAGAAATCACTCAAGAATAATTTTTATAAAATTCGAATTTTGGGATGAACCATATTTAAAAACATGTTTACAAAGTGTAAAATGAGAATTTTTATTGAAAAAAAAAGGCCTTAAGGAATATATATAATAGAGGCTTAATTTTAACAAGAATAAATAAATTTTATCAATGACTTTTTCTAAAAACAAGTGGGGATTGTCAAGAATACAAGACTAGCCTTTCTAAATTAATTTTTCATAAAGTCTTACAAGGAAAAAGTTTTCAAAAAATTTCTTTTACTAAATATCATCAAGAACATGTACATATATATCCCATGACATATCATTTATGATAGTAACTTGTTCATATTGCATGAATACTTGCTTTGGATAGTAGAAACTTCATGAACTTTTACAAAATCAACTTTCTAAATTGGTTGTTGCTACTGATCAGAACCGATCCTTCTTTTTCGTGACCCCAAACATTTTCCAAACTTGAAAATAATATTAGAATTAGATAATCTTTCGAAGTAGATAAAATCGATATATAATTTGCGAAATTTCGAGTTAAAATGACCAAGTTATGGCCGTTTTAAGTCGGGACTTCCGCAAATAATGAGAATTACGAAATTTCTAGTTTTTATAAATAGTTTGGATTAGTTAAGTGATGAAATACTTATTAGGGTATTTCTTCCTTTTTAGGTGACCCCAAATCAATGATTCCCTACCACCGGATTATTATTACTAAAAGACCGGTGATCCATGGCCGAGTGAGTATTACTTCTAATTCCATTTATTGTATGTGATTGTAATGATAGTTGCACTAGATATTTGGCAAAGATAAAATGGATATGCATGATGGGGATGAATGGGAGTTATATATGGTTGTTGATATGAGAAATTGAATATAAGAATATCGAAGCCGGGTGATTAATCATTGCTTGTATAATGAATTAAGATTGACTGTCTGCGATTATTGATTGATCACTTAAAGAATTAGTATAATTGACTATTCGACATTGCAAATAAATATGGACTCATTCATATCATAATGGGGATGGAGCATTAGCATTGGTTGTTATCCGTAATCCTAAACGGGGTAAAAGTTGGTTAATCGTGATCCACAAACAAATTAATGAGTTGGTTAATTGTGATCCACAAACGAATTTATAAGTTGGTTGACCGTGACCCAAAACGGCATATTTGGGTAGTACCGCAATATTCATTAATCTGCTAACCCAGGATGAAGGGCGCAAGTCCATCCACATATGATTTCCAGCTGGTCATATGTTTGTTGATTCCATATGTTTGATGCATATCACTTGTCTGGCTAATCACTTGTTTATATGATATGTTATAAATGTGATCTTGGAAGTTCTCACTCACTAAGCTAGTGTAGCTTATACCCCAATAGATGTTTGATTAAACAGGTTAACTCAAAATGCTACTTGGGGACCGAGATGGTTAGAGTTGAGTATGACTTCGGGATTCTGGCAGGAAGTAAGAATACTTGAAGATATTAGTTAGGTCTGATGAATTGCTTTGTAATAGATTTATGTAGTGAAATCTTTTGATGAATTGTAATTGAAGTATAGTGAATTGTATTTCTTTTACGTTGTTACTCAAGTTGTATCAATATAAAATGTATCACTCTGATGTGTCCCCTCCATGTGTTAGACGCCTTATACATAGTATGGAAGCCTTCGTGTGACTGAGGTAGTCATTCCTTGGCTTTAATATTGTGTATGGCAGAGTGCTACGTTTAGGGTACCCTTTGGGGCGTGATAGTTGCTCCCGTATCAAATAAAGCATATGCAGGTTGACCTCTCATTTGAATTGTTCCTATTTATCATTTATTAATTACACGTTATTTTACTTCACAAGAATACATGTTCATCTAATCGTGTTTGTGCTGGCTAGAACTACTTAAATAAATTAATTGTCAGACTACATACCGGCAACGAGACCATAGTCGTCAAGATCAGCTTCATCCCATACATTTTCTTCATCCTTCCCTTCGGATCCCAAATCCTCAATTGGAGTTCCATGCATAACATAAACCCTAGCTGCTGTAGTAGCTTTACTGGCATTGGTATTCCCATTTTTGGGTCCGGTCATACTAACTACTCCTTTAGAGTGGGAAGGACTAGAAGCTGTGTTTATCCGTTATGGATAATGAGTTGATATATGTCCGACCTTTTTACAAATGAAACAGGCCAGACCATTTTTCTTTGGGCATGTAGAAACCATGTGTCCACTTTCACCACAGTAATAACATTTTTATTATAACTGTAGGCAATTTCTTGGGTAATAAGCCCCTTTACACTTCCAGCATGAAACATTACTTCTTTCAATGTTCCTACTTTTCATATTCCCCATGGGTTCAAAGAATTTTTTTTCTTAGGAGCAAAACTTGATCCTGTTTCCTCATGTGTTCTTTTTCCAAATGTCTATCAACTTTCTCTATATCTTTCAACTTCATATTTCTTGGCACGTTCAATGAACCGTGCTTTTTCTACCATAGCTGCAAAATCCGCAATTTCGAACTCAGCCAGTCTCCTTTGGAAATTTGGTTCTAACCTTGCCATGAAAGTTTGCCTCTTTAATTCATCACTGTCTCTATAGGCATATGGTGGAAATTGTAATAACCGCTTGAACTCGTGCTCATATTCATCAATTGTTTTACTGTCTTGTGTTAAATTCATCAGGTCAATACTATACTTCGCCTTTAGACTGCTTAGGAAATATTCTTTCAGAAATTCTTGTTTAAACGTTTCCCAATTAATGGGTTGGGGCAATGTTCTTTGCTTAGAATTCCACCATAATCTTGCTCTTAACCTGAGCAAATAAGTTCCATACGGTACCCTCAAAGCTTCTGGTACCTGGAAAACATCAAGAGATCGCTCAATTTAAGCTAACCAATCCTTAGCTTCTTCTGGCTTTTCGGGTAGTCCTTGAAAGTACCTATTGCATTTGATATATTCAGGCAACAAGTTGCTTTAAGGACGTAATGGTGGTGGCGATGGTAATTCTTGTTCATATCGTGGTGGTCTTTGCACCTCAGCAACAGATTTATTAGGATTTACTGGTCCATTTTCTTGAATTTGCACCGATGTAGTATATCTTTCATTTCTTCCAGGGTTTATTGGAGGAGCTACTAGTGCCTCAGCTGGTGGCACAACATGTGTCACACCCCAAAGGGTACCCAAAACGCGACAGTCCCCCACACTCAATATTTAAACTTAAGTATGACAACCTTAGTCATCCCATAAGTTTACATATCGGGTGTAAGGTGTACTTGCACAATTTTTAGGATCACACTTTGAATCGAATAGTCTTAAGAAGGCATACAATAGCATTAAGAATAGAAATCACAACAAGATAATTAAGTTAAGTCTTTACGAAAGTTAAGAGGGCATACCCCCACCAAAATAATAGAAGTCTACCCAGTCTAAATCCATCTTACAAACTTTAGAGTTTATGTTAAAGATATTTTCCCAGAAGTCCACGCCTATAGCTAGGTGCCGACTTCTTCAAAAGCTCCTTAATCCAAAAAGATAAACTTGTGAAAGGTATTCTCTCGGAACAACCCATAAATGGGAATACTGCAACAAAAACTATCAGGGTATAAGCTAACAGGCTTAGTGAGGTTCATTTCCAAATAAGAAACTCATTCAAGATATATATACAAGCAAGTTATAGTTAATCAATCATACGAATGCACGAGCAAATGAGCATAAAAGCACATGACTTTCCAGCAACCATATGTGAATGGATTTACGCCCTCCATTCGGGGTTGGGTGGTCCATAAGTCATGCAACCATAATCCCGATCTCTTTCTCTTAATTATACAACATCTGTTGTTTTATTGTGGTAGTTTCAAGTGCCTACCCCACTTCCGTTAACTTAAGCGATCTTGCATCCTTAAATGTTAACACAGGCTCCACGCCTTCGCATATCTTTATCCCACCAAAAAGTATATTCGCTAATGCAATATGACTCACTACGTGATATGCATGTACAATTTATTCATATAATCGTGGCATGTTAATTATGTAGGTTAAGAGCGATCATAGAAATTTCAGCAATTCAAGTCTATATAGCTCATACAATGTTTTTACAACAAGTCTCATCTCGAATATACTTATCATTCATTCAACCAAGATTTAGATCACAACTCATCACTTTATTTTCCTAATTCTAATGCCACTACGATTACAAGCACATCATGAGCACAACTATTTAAGAAATGAACTGACTCGACATGGAGAGAATTCACTAGTCGTAGTAGTCCTCGGGGAGTGGAAATCCGTCCTCTAAATCACCTAAGTACAAGGAATACCCTCAATGAGTATTTCTTATGAAGTTCTAATAAACTTAACAATTCTACTTACTAAGTTTGTCAATTTTCGCCTAAGTTGAAGTCCTAACTTAAAATGGTCATATCTAACTCATTTTAACTCGAAATTGCGCATATTATATACCAATTTCTATCTACTTAGAAAGATCTATCTATTTATAATATTATTTTCAAGTTTTGAAACTTTTTGAGTCATGAAATATTCTGATCAGTAGCGAATTTTAATTCCAAAAAATAGTTTTGTGAATGCTTGTGATGTTTCTAAAATATAGATCAACTATACATGCGATATTGATGGTTTTCCTATCATGAATGGCATGTTATGAACTTGATGTATGCATGCTCTTGACAATATTTACTAAAAGGAAATTTTAGAAACTTTTTATTTGTAAGACTCCATGACTATTTACTTTTAAGAAAACTAGTTTCCTAACTTTAATCATTTCCATTTGTTTTGGATTATTTCTTAAGAGAATCTAATTATCCTTGTTGAAATTGAGTCTTATTAATATTTATTACTTAGGACCTTATTTCTACATAAAAATTCCCATTTTATACTTTGTAAACATGTTTTCAAATAGGGGTTATTCAAATCCGAATTTTGAAAAATTAGTTTTTGAATGATTTCTTCAAGAAAAACTTGTTTAATACATTAAAATTTAAGTTTCTATTATACCTATCCTTTAAATACTTCATTTCTTAAATAAAACTTTCATTTTGAGAGGGGGAGAGAGTTTAATTTATTTTGTTTTGTAATTTATGTACTTATATATCTTACATTGTAATAATTCTTTAAGAGACAAATTTCTTGGAAAAGAAAATGTAATTGAGTGTTTGTAAGGATGTAAGAGTAGGGAGTGGCTTGTGAGTGTAGCAGGTTGTACTTGTGAATAGTAATGAATAGTAAACAAGACAATTACTTTACTGGTAGTAAAGAAAATACGAGAAAAAGGCTATACCTGTAATTTTTATAAATCGAAAAATTATATTTATGAAATCCTCATTAAATTTCGGTTCTAAAGAGTATTCTGGAATATTTTTCGAATTTCGAGTTCCGGGGCTCGCTTTTCCGTAATGGATCTCGAGAAGGCCCGAATAGAAAATTTTTCGAAATAAGATCTTTTTATGGTTTGAAATATACTTTAGAATAATATTCCACATTAATTTATTTACAAAAGTTCTTTTAGTTTGAAATCGAAGAAAACTGGATCTAGGGTTCTAGGTTTCTCTCTCAAGCTTAAGCTAATCCGGTTTAGGTTTTTGGTTTCCGGTTTTCGAAGTTTACTCAGTTACTAAGAAAACCGGGGTTTACAACATGTGTTGCTTGCATATTTCGTAGAGCTTGCGAGATTAGTACATTTTGTTGTTGAAGACTTTGCAACTCATCTTCTAATCGGTTCTGAGTTGGTGCAGGAGCATTTGTTGGTGGATTTTCAGATATTCTTGCATTTCTACTTCTATCTCTTCCTCTTGGCATTCTATTATCATTGAAAATATTATCTATATTAATTTGAGATTTACATTCATTAAAAGACTTCAAAGAAATCACATATATATGTCACACATGTATTTCATAACCAAAATACACATAATATTATATAGTTAGTGCTTTATATACATTCCAAAATTTGCACTAACTCTAGTTCTAACTTCTTCTAGTGATCACATCAAAAGATCGTCATTCGTCATACTACATGCCATATACTACATATATAATCCTACTAATAAGTCCATTAAAAATATTATATCAGTTATATCATCTATCAAGATAAACATATCATAGTCTAAGATTAGATCTAACTCTAAGGGCTAGGGTACAAAGGTCCCTTGCCCTTTTCTTGGAGGCCTAACTGTGGATAGTGATCTTCCTCCTCAGAGATACTATCATCAACATCAATTCTCCCCTCGTTATTCCTTGGTGGTGCCAAAGTTAGGTTGGTATCCATCATCCGGATACCCTTAAAGGCAAGCTTCTCCATGGTGCTAGGTGGTGGTACGTCTTTCTCAATCCATCCACCATGAGTAGTCCCAATCCATCGGGCATAATTATAATTGGAAACAAATCTTTCAGCTTCCATCCTCCTCTTTTTGCCCTCTTTTTCATCTATCAAAGCTGTAGTCACACTCTGCATAAAAACTGTGGCCTGCACAGTTGCTTGTTTTCTTTTGCCATGTGGTCTAATGAAGCATCTGGTCTCACTTTCCTCCTCTAGAATGATAGGAGGCCCGTCTGATAAAACATCTCTGGGAAAATGGCTTCTGTACATGTGTCAGCATCCAATCATCATCAGGAGCGGTATCCTCCCGAACCAAAGCATGATCATATCTAATGTCATGTGCATATACCCAATCACCTCCAATAGGAATCCAAATCCTAAGTCTGAAAGATCGAGTCTCACTAATCGGGCAGATACAATAAGAGCTATATTATCAATTTCTATGCTCCCTATGTGATTAATCAACCTCTCAAACCTATAAATTGTCTCAACTGCTGTGCCATTATTTGAGAAAACCCTCTCCATCAAGAATAGCCAATTTTTCAGTAGTGGTTGTAGACCTCTCTTCCAGGTGCTGAAAATTTCATCCAGGGTCTTTGTAATGCCTGACAATGCCAAATCTTCTACCAAGACTCAGAGTCGGCGTCTATAATCAGTAAGTGTCTCTTCCTCCATCATGCTAAAGATTTGCCATTTAATATGATAAATAGTTGGATTGGTGTGCACACAATAAAATCTGTATGATTAGTAATCACACAGATTTTATCCCTAATTGTGCATCTAATACTACTTATAACTACCCAACTAATCTAAATGGTTCTAATTGGATCTAAACTTATACTATTAATACCACATTTACTAATTTACTTTCTTACATATATTTGTCATTCTTATACCAGCAACCATGCTCTGATACCAATTTAAAACTGTCACGCCCCGAGAGTACTCTAGTAGTAGTAAACAAGATATACTTAAATACTATTACTAGTTTACCTTCTGAAAATGACATATTTCCAATAAACAGGATTTTTTAGTTGCTTGGATAAGATGAACAAATATATATAAGACATAAATTAGTAAATAACTATCATACCTAATTTGTGAACAACAAAATATTACAAACCATAACATTTCTATAAAATCCTTCAAATACATAACTAAAGTTTCTAACGCAAGATAATTGCAACTAAAGATAGAAAATATATCTTATCCTATACTATTCCTTAAGCTTTCATCTTCTAAATTCTTACCGGACCATGCTCTAGTAGTAATAAGCCAAGGTCGCAGAGTGAACCTGAAAAGACTGTTGGAGTGTGAGCTAAACCACGAGCTTAATGAATGACCAGAACTTATCACCTAACATACATAAGTTATTTAACAATCAATCATATGAAATGTATCAATCAAACATATGTACAAATACAAGTTTGGATAACCCGGAATCTAAACAAGATGAAGATTTGCGCCCTCTCATCGGGGTTGAAGGATCACAATCTATGGCCTAGCTACCCAGGAGAGACTAAGCTTTCAAGAAACAACAATGCTCAATTTAATTATCTCTTTGAATTTATTGTGTCTTAACATTCATTTCTTGCTTTAACTTTAGAAACTCCACTAAGTGTTAGTCATTTCCAAGAAATACCATAAGCGGCGTCCTTCATTTACCATTTAGTTCCTATGGTATCAATAGAACAAAGGTAATTTGCGATTAACTAATAGCTTTCTTGCCTAGATAAACCAAGCATTACCAAAGATCCGAAATATTAACACATAGTAGGCTACCACTTACTCAAATGCTATTTTTATACAAAATATGCTACATGTACAATTTTCATTATGGTACTAGTAGTTTTTAGTTAAATTGAAGTCGATCAAGCAATACAAACATTCAATATGTTATACAAACAATATAGTCATACATAATTCTGTTGTCATTATTATTAGAGTAACTTGGCAATCAATGTATCATACAACAAACAGTTCCCATCAACCTATAGAATACACTCAAATTTATTATGTTTTATTTATGGTTCTCTAAATTACAAGCACATACAATGTAATAAGACTAAGTCACTCACCTGTTCATGTTGCTCAATCGTAATAATCGTCAGGAAAGTCCTCACAAGTACCACAGTCACCTATTGAGATGATTAATATATTCATCAATGACATAAAATCTATATGATTAAACTTCTATGAGTGTCTAAGTGTCCTATTGTGCTGTTGGGTTTTCATTCTATTACTATATTAATTCTTTGGAGATCTTAAGATAATTGAGTGTTAGTCCATTTTTATTTTCAAGTTTTGGTTTGACTTTGTTTGATACCTATATCTATCAAACGGGTATTCGGGAATTCGACAATTTAGTTAATTCACTTTCATGGTTATTATTGTTTAGAACTATTGATTTTCTTTCGATTTACTTCATATAATTTTCTCGTAAAGTATAGATATCCCTATATTCATAAAATTAGATTATTTAAAATTTCCATTGTTATCTAATTATTTATAAGTATTCATTTAGATAAATACTTAGTAATTTCTAAACTTATAATTTTTCTTGTAAAACTAATTAAATACATCCATAATGACAATAAATTTAATAACATAAAGATTTAAATAAAATTATTTTCGAAAAATCATTGTTGGCCAAATAATAATAATAATAATTACGGTGACAACATTAATAATAATAATAACAATAATTACGGAAATGACAATAATAAACAAGTTTAATGATAATAATAATGTTTTTCATAATAATAATACTTGTAATATTTATCATATAATTTAAATCAACACTAATTCACAAATCCTTACTATTAAAGTTAAAAATTAGTAGTAATATTGCTAAGATAGCTTTAGACTTAGCTTTTGAGTTTTTATTATAAATGTTACATAAATAATATTTAAGAAATGATAATTTCATAAACATTATTAATTTAAGTATTTTTTTAATGATAATAGAAATATTAACAATTATAGTTGTAAAGTTTAATGAACTTGAATTAAATTAATAATAATGATTTATATTACTAATAATCCTTTCTTGTTAATGTTAATATTGCTAATTCATAATATGTATGTTAATAGTCTCATTATATAATACTTAAATACTATATATTTATTAATACCGAAAATTTTTTCATTTTTTAAACTCAAATTTCAAAAATTTTAATATTATATTACTAATAAGTAATAATACTCTTAATATTTACAGAAAATAAATAAATAAAAATAATAGCAGTCCTAAAAATATTTATAATATTAATTATTATATAATTTAGTTGAATTAACTTCGGTTTAAAAAAAAATTTAAATAAATGGAAGCTAAGAGGTACATGAGGTGGTACACGCCCGTATTCTTTGGCAAGGACCGTTGGATCGATAGGAGGCAAGTGCTCCCAGAAGGCAGTAAGGGTTTGCTCACGTTCTAGCTTTTTGTTATCTATACGTATAATTTGTTGATCGATTTGGCTAAGTCTTTCGACGATAACTCGTGGATCCATCTCCCTTTGCTTTGCTCATCAGGGAAAATACTATTCATCATCTTCCCCGATGAGCTCGGTCGAAGTTCGACTTTCCACAGCCCATGATTCGATTCCTATGAGTTTCTACAACCTTTTACTACTTAAATATCAACTCAAAACATTAAAACAACAATATGATTCATGGTTTTCGGATCAACAGGGTATAACTAGGGTTTTCGAAAATTACCTTACTCGAGTCAATCCGATGAAATTCGAAGCTTGCTTTTATGTTGGTTATGATCCTATGATCATGAAAAGTTAGTTCCAATCCTTTTTAAAAAAAAAAACAACCGAATTACATCAACTTACCTCGTACTCAGTTCAAGCTTTTTGTGCTATTTTTCTTTTGGATTCGAACTGGAATGATTAGAGCGGTTTGATTTCTGTTTTTAGCTCGTTTTGGCTACTACTTGGGAGTTGTTTTGATTTGGAAATTTCGAGCTTAAGTTGTGCTTGTTTTTTGTTCATTAAGAAGCTTAAACATATATATATATATATTATATATAAGGAAAAAGAAGAAGACTGCTGGAGCGTTTCCTTCGCCAAATTGCATCCGAATTCTCTACAATTAGACACTGTTTTATCAGTTGTTTTTTTTGTCATTAATGAGGGGTTGAGTTGGCAAGGTTTGATTGGTTTAATGAGTTGATTTTGTTGGACCTATATGCATTATTTGGGCAAATTTTGGTTCTCACTTTTCAAGAACCTCAAAACCCTACATTTATACATCTAACCGAATCCTACAAGTATATATATATATATATATATAATACTAATATTTATATAATTATATATTTTTGGGTATTTATTAAGCTAATCGGATACAAATTAGCTAATATTTGGGAGTTTTTGTACAAAAATATTTTATTGAATTCTACAAAATGCTTAGGTTATAAAACGATAAAATTTAAGTTTTAAATTTACGAGATTAATTGTTTTTGAAATTTTAGCTCCCGCGATTAAGGTTTTCTAAGCTTATTAGGTCATTTTTGTTTTAGGCTTATATCTTAAGAAAATCCTAATTAGAAAAATTGTGTGATTCAAATATTTATTGAAGTCTAGATCTTAAGTTATACATCTGTTTATATTTTTGTTATATATTTATAATCCTAACAGTTTATCTTTAAGTTATCGTTTCTCAACTATAAGCATAGTTAATTAACTACTTAATATCGCATTTAATATAGAAGCTAAATTATCTATATTCTTAGGTTTTGATACCCACTATGAAATCTTATCAGTAGTGTTTAATACTATCTAGGAATCTCGAATTTTAGGGTTTAAATCCATGTATAGGCTCATTACTACCATTGTTCTAGTCTCAGGTCTTTATTGAGTTCAATAGTAGTCATTTAATCTCTCTATTTATATTTTCTATTTAATCTATTTGTAAGACAAGTTTGAGTTTGAAAATTTGGGTTTCCTTTAATCATATGTTGAATTATCAGTTCAAGATACGAAATCTCGTTTTTTGTATCAATTAAGGTCAAAGAAGTTCTTTATTCGGTTCTTAAATTCTAACCCAGCCAAATTTAAGTTATGGATCTATTCTTAGGTTTTTATTGAATTCTAGGTTTACTAACTAGTTCATACTTTTTATTTTAGAGTCATGTAATAACAAGCAAAATTATAATAACAAAATAATAAGAAAAGTAATATAAGTCAAGTATTGAGAGTCTTAGCTTTGATCAAGGCTCTCGAACTAAGAAATGGACTAGTCCCGAAAAGAAAAGAAAATTATTTTGACTTAATGAAGACAAGTCTAAAACTAAAAAGACTAGTTTTAAAATAGCATGAAAGTAAATAAATTGCATTACATGAAAATAAATAAAATAACAAGTGAGCTTATATGCTCTAAAGAATATATCTATATATATATAGATACATAACTATACTTACTTAGATATAATTAAGAAGTTAGCATAATAACAACAATAATATGAGCAAAACATAATAATAACAATAAAAATATAGAAATGAACATTCACGAACATGAACAATACATGAACATAGTGTAGCTTCCATAATAATAAGTTTAGGAAACCTACACCATGGTCATGTAAAGTTACATGACATGATAGTAAAAATATGGAAAGAAGTTTTACCTAAAGAGAATATGGAAATAGTATGTGTGAATGGGTTTTGTGTATGTAGAAGAAGAAAGGTTGAGAATATTTTTGGGAGAGTAGAAAGGAATTTGAGAGAGTATTTGGAGAGAGTTTTGAGAGGAGAATTTTAGAGGGTTTTGGTAGTGAATTTGTAGATAGATGAAGTGTGAAAGAAATGAAAGAGGAGGAGGGTATTTATAGAAAAATGAGAAGAGATTTTGAGTGATTAAATAAAAGAAAAAATTGAAAAAAAAAAAGAAAGAGAAAGTAAGGGGGGGGGGGGGGGGGCGCCAGCCTTGAGGGTATAGAGAGGGAGAGATTTATTTTTTTGTAATTTTGTGTATTAAAAATAGTAATATATAAGGTAGATGTGATATAAAGTTATGGGAAGGTAAAAAGTAAGGAAAATAGGTATGTAGAGTGTAAAAGTAGGTAGTAGAAAAAGTAAAGATAGATGAATAGTGTAGAATAGTAATTAATTGTGTAATATAAAGTAGATGTGACTAATAAAGTACCGGTAATAAGAAAATACGTGTATAATTACGATATCTGATATTTTTAGTTACCGAAAAATTATAAAACTGATATTTTTAAAAACCTTATATTTTTACGAGTCTAACAGTATATCCGGAATATTTTTACTATTCTGAGCCCCGAGACACGCTTTTCGAAAACTGTATCCGATCGGTTTCAAAACAAATTGCGGTTTAACTAATCTAATATTTTTAAGCTCTTTTATGTTATTACGAACTATTCTACATATTAATCTTTTACTTACTCACTTAAGGTTGCGAACACGAGATTGCCAGACTTAAATTGTTACGGCTAACTAGGGTTTTGTTGACTTTAAAATTTATGGTTGACTTTCTAATTAGGGTTTAAGCTTAACCAATCGTAAAACTTTGAAAGTTTACATTGACATCTTCCAATGCTAATATGTCTGGATCAATCATGGTGGAGTTAGGGTTGCCAACATCTTGATTTGTGTCGTCATCACTGTTAGTTTGCTTTCTTCTTAGGGATGTCATCACGGCTGTATCAAAATCCTCAATCCCCAGTGGAGTTGCCAAAATATAGATGTATAGATTCAAAGAAAGTAGTCACATGCATGCATGAGCCAGACTAAAAAAGGTTGGAGAACGGACAGGCCAGCCCAACGGGCCCTATTCCAAGCCCATCATGCCAAATTTACCTTGATCATCTTAATAAATAAACCAGACTCACTCGGTACTATCACTTGACCCATGAGTCAAGTTCAAATAAATAAAAATAATTATTTTTTTTAAGCCCATTTACACTATATAAAATAAAATTACTATAATACCATTATAGTATTGCATTTATTAAATGTGAAATAACAATTTATAATATCTATCGTACATAATAAATATGATACTTGTGAAAAGTAAGTATCGCATTTAATATATGCGGCATATATTATAAATTTAATACCATTTATATTAGCAATGCTATTTATATAATTTGTAGTTGTCTAAAAAGTTTTTTTTAATGCATGAGAAATGTCTTCATATTCTAATAGAACCACGTATACTGACTAATACTCGGTGACAATTTTCTCTTTTCATATTACTGCTGAACGTATTGGCTTAGCTTAGTGTATTTTCTTATATTTAAAATAAAAGAGAACTAGGACCAAATTTATTCAAATTAATTTATTACAGTTTAAAATTAAATAAGCAGACCGGTTCAATCCTAAATGTCGATGACTATCAATCCAGTCCGTTTCAACTAACGACATTTCTTTTATTTTTCTATCCCATGTGCTTTTTTTTTTTTTTTTTTTCAAATTAAAGCGAAGCAATGTAATTTATTAGTTTTGTTTGCTCAATATCATTATTCAAATCAATTTACTACTCTATGAAATTAAATAACAAATTACAGGCAGTGTTACTACCATATTCTTACTTTTTCATTATATTACAGGTTAAGTTAAACCGTATATTTAAACCATCATCAGCAGGTTCCAAACCAAGAATAAGATCAATTAATGGCTGGAACCAGCCAAAGATCTATTGTTTCTAGCAGGTTAGATCGGATTGTGGCTGGAACAGATGGACCCAATGGTTTTGGAACTGATTGATGGAATCAATTGACAAGATGAGTCGAACATGATTCTATCCAAATCTAAAAAAGATAATAAGAAAAAAAACGAAACAAAACCTTCCATGTGATGGGAGTTTCAAAAAGCACAAGTAATTAAATTCCTCATACAATTAGCTAAAGCTAAATCATGTGATCCACAAGCTATTTCTTTTCAGTGATAGTGATAACTAATCCAGGACAAAGTTGTGTTATGATATATAAAGTTATTGATTGGCAACCATAGAATCCTGCCACAAATATTCCTTTGAAATATGAATTTTTACCTAACTCTACTTTGGTAATAAGTAAAAAGGTACAAAAAGAAATAAGTTCGTAGGGTTAGGTAAAAAGTAAAAAGCCACTAAAATAACAACTTTGTAGTAGGTTTTGCTCTTTAGAAAGTCCTGGTGATTCCAACATTAAATCTCTTAAATGGAAAAAATATTAAAGGATTAAGAAATCTAATTGAAAATCAAATTAAAAACTTTCCCATAAGTCACTCATCAATCTACAGAAAAAAAAAAAGTAAAAAAGGAACAAAAAGTTGTCTTTACCAACTAATAAGTATTATATACATGTAATTATGTATATGTTATTATATATAATAGTCATTTGAATATAATGTATTATGGGTAAATTATAGTATTAATATTTGTGATAAGTTCATTTAAGATATTAACGTTATTTTATAAAGTAAATCAAATAAACTATCAACATTTGAATTAGTCTTGTAATTCTATTGCATAACAATAGTTAAAACTTTTTTTTTCATGTGATTTTACAATAGTATTTTAGTAAAATATTACTTGAACCCTATTTTATTAATTACTTCACTCAAACCCATCAATAAGTTAAAAACCCATCTTTGTGTTCCTCTTTCTGATGGTGTAAATCAACATAATGTACTAGAAATCAATTACATTCTACAATCTACACTTTGGAGACTGAGATTCTTTTGATGCTAAATTCAAGTGCACAAAAATACAATTTCTGCACAAATCTAAACATCACATGATAAATATAAATAACACACTTTGAAAGAGATAATGATACAAATACCTGTGTAACTAATAATAATACAAACACCATCATTTTCTCTTTGACAACATAATTCAACAAAGTATTGAAAATCAATTACAATCTAAAACTCATACACGAAGTACATATATGATAATATAACTGTACATTTAAAAATATAGTAATAATGATAAAGATTATTCTCAGGGTCTTTTGTCGATAGAGGTTTTGAATAAATATAATCTTGCACACAAGTCTGAACCCATAAAATAACCACATGTCAGTAGATGTTAAGAGTTTCCTAGTATGGTCATTTCGATGATTAAATTAGTAAGATAATAAAGGAAGAGAATGAAGAAATGGAGGCTCGAGTATAGGCGCAAGCATCTCACCAGATGATCCAATCGAAGGCCCCCAAAGAATATTTCTAGTGTGAAATCTTAAAACGGTTGAAGCTAGTGGAGCTCCATCACGGACGTACGCGCTCGAGAATATAAGGGGTGCAACGACCATCTAAGACACGTCATAGACAAGGATTGGTGAGTCAGTCAATTGTAGATACTTTAAATAAAAAAGTACAAAAAATAAATGAAGAATAATTTATTAAATGAAAAAATGCACAAATAAAAAAAGGATTAAAATGATGTTGATTACACTCCATATGTGTTTAGTTGACTTTTAAGCTTGCGGTAGCATGGCCCAAAACAAAAAAAAGCTTGTAATGGCAATTTAATAGAGAATTTTTATTATCAAAAATATTAAATGCTCATTCATTAGGCAATTTCACTAATACCAATCCATTGTTGGTGATGACTTTTTTCCTAAACACCATTATTAAAGTTGAAAGAAAAAAAAAAAATCAACACACCACTATCCTTTTACATCACATCTTTATTCTCTTCAATAAAGTGAATGAACGGTAAGAAATCCCTAAGGATTTGAAGATATACAAAAAGAAAGAAGATTTTTGTACAATAATATGATAAGGATCAAATGGCAACGACAAAATAGATCAAGACTTTTCCTAGTATTGAAGCTGAGGGGAGCTTATGCGCCACCCCAAAGCCGCCAACTTTCTATTCAACGCCATTGGCCTTGGTGGATTAAGCTATTGGCTTTGAAAGTTCTTAGAATTGAAATTTTAAAGGCCACCTTCAAGGCTGCCAGCTTAGGATTAAAGGCCGCCGGCCTTCTTTGTTCGACAGTTTTATCACTTTTTCTTTTGAGTTTTTTTTTTTTTAGTCTATAAAACCTATTGGATGTAAACATCTAGGGACATCAGTTTTGATCAGATATTCTAAATGAA
This sequence comes from Combretum micranthum, assembly GCA_024138025.1. Classification (NCBI taxonomy): domain Eukaryota; kingdom Viridiplantae; phylum Streptophyta; class Magnoliopsida; order Myrtales; family Combretaceae; genus Combretum; species Combretum micranthum. The sequence goes on along the minus strand of JAMXBD010004050.1, from coordinate 48,190 downwards.
TATTTTCTTAAGAGTTTTCTCCAGTGTGAGAGCTTTCTTTTGGTTCTTATGATAAGAACTAATCCTTGATAAGTTGGTTTTAATTGACAAGTTTAATTAAGGTCAAGTTCCGTTTGTGATAATTGTGGTTCCAATCGACAAGTTTGGTGAGGGTCAAGTTCCGATTGCTACAATTTGATAACTTTGGTTTCAATTAACGGGTTTCATATGGGGCGAGTTCCTGTTTACTTGTTTCAAGACAATCCTTGGGTCCGTATTTCATCAGCGAATGTTTGGATCTTAGGTTTTCTAATACCTAGGGTTCGCGTTTTCACATCATTTGATATTAGAGCTTTTGGTTTCTTGAATTGGGTAATTCTATTCTTTAATGTTGTTTGTCTTCTGTCACGCCCCGTAGGGTATCCTAAACGTAACAGCCCGCCACAAACTAAGTAAGACTCTCGAGTTCCCTACCCGGGGCCTTCGGAAGTCTTAAGTAGATGTAAAGCGTTCCTTTACGACAATAGAATACTTCGACAAATGGAGTTAAACAGTTTAATGAGGCATGCATGAGCCATAGATATAAGTCAAAACGCATAATGTTTAAGTTTACAAAATCTAAGGGGCATTCCCCCGCAAAAGAATAACAGTCTATTACAGTCATCAGAGTCCTTAGTTTCCAATGGAAGTCTATACAAAAAGAGATGAATCAAACTTCTATAGGAAACTCCTATCTCTCGGTATCTGCGCTGTGGCTTGTCTTGGCCTAAGCCATATAAACTCATGCTACAAAAGATAGAAACTATAGGGGCGTAAGCTAACTAGCTTAGTGAGTAATACTTCCATAACACAATTAAATACAATCGTTCAAGCAAGTGATTATTCAAGCAAGTGTATGCACCATACAAATGTGATCAACAAACATATGACCAACGGAAATCATATGTGGATGGACTTGCGCCCTCCATCCCGAGTTAGCAGATTAACGAATCCTGCGGTACGACGCCGTTTAAGTCACGGTCAACTGATTAAAAGCTCGTTTTATGGATCACGATTAACCTCACATTCGTTTTATGGATCACGATTAACCTCACATTCGTTTTATGGGTCACGAAAAACCAACCAATGCAAATGCTCCAATCCCCATTGTGACATGTATGAACTCAATTTATAGTCGGAGTCGAATAGTTTTAATTCAATTCTTTTAAGTGACCAACAAGTATTCGCAGACATTCATCATAAGATTCTAGTAAAATAGTCAATATCTTAGCACCTGGTTTCGATATACCTTAAGCTCCATTTCACATATCAACCATCAACAACATAAATAATTCCCACATCCCCCATCATGCTTGTACAGTTCCTTTTATCTTTGCCTACTCACTAGTGCCACTACATTACATTCACAAGCATTAATTGAGAGTGGAAGTAAACTCACTCGGCCATGGGACACCAAACTTCTTATAATAAAATCGGGAGGTAGAGTGTCGTCCTGCTCGGAATCACCTACCAATCAAGAATAATCCTAATGAGATTCTCACCATGTAATTAAATCAAACTATACATCTAGACTAGTTGAATTCGGATTTCTCGCTATTTTTGGAAGTTCCGACTTAAAACGGCCATAACTTGGTCATTTTAACTCGGAATTTCGAAAACTTTATATCGATCTTCATCTACTTCGAAAGATCTATCTAATTCAAGTATTAAATCCAAGTTTTGAAAATAATAGGGTCACGAAACAGTGGGATCAGTTCTGTCCCGCAATTGACCCAATCTCGAAAATTTGCTTTGTCTTTGATAAAAAGTATTCCTAGATGATGATTCATGCATGAATGATATGGGAATGAACTACTAATGTGTATGCCATGTAATGGACTCGACACGTGCATGGTCATGATGATTTTTGTAGTAATAAATAAACTTTTAGGAACTCCTAAGTGTTGGGGAAGGTTTCATAAAGGCTAAATCTAAGAAATTATTTTCCCACATTATACTCCTTAGGGTTTCTTTGGTTTTTAATCTTGTAATCTACTTATTATTTAACTAAAAATAGGTTCTCAAAGTCTATAATAGTCATGGCCTCCATTCATGCATAAAAATTCACATTTTTCATTTGGTAAATATGTTTTCTTAAGGGAAATCTAGTCTAATGCATTAAAAATTGGGGCTTCAATGTATACATCATCTAAGGACTTCATTTAGCTTATAAAACATTCATCTTAGACTTAAATACTAAGTGTTTATTTAGGCATTACACAAAGTTACGAATTTGACTACACAATTAAAGTCAACATTTTTCATTCTAACTTCACCTATTGTTTTTCTTATTTTTATTATGCCTAACTCATCTAAACTCATGAAAATAACTCCTTCAACATGTCTATTACACATACCCTTCATTTTTCTTATGAAATATAAGTTTAAAATTGATTTTGGAGGTCTTTAGGGTAGGGTTTCCATTTCATCCGAATTTTCAACTTTTCATATCTAACAAAGTCCTTCCTTTCTCAATGTTCTTGCCATCTATATGTGGAGATATACTATCTAACATCTCTATACATGAACAAGACTTCATTTTTATGATCAACAAGGCACATAAACAAAAATGAACCTATGATCATGCATGTACATAAAGTGGTGAATGTCTAAACCTTAGATCTACTACATATGATGTACATAACATGGATCTCATGGCATGAACAACAATATAAATACAAGATCACTACTTTATATGTATGAACATTATGAAATCTTAACAAAACACATCTAAACACTAGATCCATGTCTTATGATGGCTTGACATTCTTGTTCATGCATTTCCATGTCCCTAGCATGAGCATCATGGGGTTTTAATGAGGAAATACACAAGATATGGTCTTGCCATTACAAGAACTAGGAAAAAACAAGGCTTGAATCAACATACCAAGGGAGGATCTAAGGTAGAAATGAAGGAGCTTTGAGTTGAAAGTGCAAGAGGGAGAGGGAGGGGGGTGCTCGGCACAAATGGGAAGGGAAGGAAGAGAGGTTTTCTCCTTTTTCAATTTTGAAATGAGAAGAAATGAAGAGAGAGAGAGAAAAAAAGTATATATATCAAGTGATTTAGGGTTTAGTTAGTAAAATATAGCAAAAAATTACAATGAGAGGGAAACAAAAGGGGGGGGGGGGGGGGGGGCCTGCATCATGCATGGGTGTGTGTGTGTGTGTAAAAATTTGATTTTTTGTAATTTAGTAATTGAAATTGTAATAAATGTAATAATTATTTAAGAGACAAATTTTCTTGGAAAAGAAAATTGAAATGAGTATTGTAAGGTTGTAAGAATAGGGTATGGGTAGTGTGTAGTGTAGGTTGAACTTGTGAATAGTAGACAAGACATCTACTTTACCGGTTGTTCCGAAAACACGGAAAAGCTATAACTGTAATCTTTATAGCTCGGAAAATTATGAAATTGATATTTTTGGAATCCTTATAAAATTACGGTTCTAATGAAGATTCCGGAATATTTTTCTGAATCCGTGGCCCGGGGCACGCTTTTCCGTAATTGGGCTCAGGAAGGCCCGGAATTGAAAAATTCCCGAATTTAAACTTTCAAAGGTTTGAAATGTACTTTGGAACAACAATTCAAATTCATTTACTCCATAATATTTATTTTACTATGAAACCGAAGAAAAGCCGGATTTAGGGTTCCTACGCTCCATTCACTAAACTCGATCTGATCGGATTAGGGTTTCGTTTCCAACTCCTGGGGTTTTCTAGCTACTGAGAAATTCCGGGGTTTACATCTTCAATGTCTATCTGATTGTTTTGTTCTTAATAAAAAAAAAAGGAAGGAGAAATTCGTGTAAAAAAAATTATGTCTTTTAGGGTTTGATTTGGATTTGAAGAAGAAAGAATTCGGATAAAAAAAATGGGTGAAACACAATTGAATCAACATTTGTTGAGCAATGATGTTGAAAACATCTCATGTCATCATAAGTTTCATACTAGATGCTTTATGGATAATAAGGTATGCTTTTTTACTATTGACAATAGGAGTTGTGTAAATATTGTTACTACCCAGTTGGTAGAAAAATTGAATTTAACAACTTTAAAGCATCCAACACCTTATGATATGCGGAATGAGTGTGGAAAAGTTAGGAGTCGGAACAAGTTTTGATTACGTTATCTATTGGAAAGTATCAAGATGAAATTTTGTGTGATGTGGCTCCAATGCAAACTAATCACATTTTGTTGGGGTAACCATGGAAGTTCGAAAGAAGAGCCAAGCATGATGAATACAAAAATCATTATTTTTTTGTTTTAAACAATAAGCGAGTGACCTTGATACCCCTTCAACCATTGGAGGCTTGTGAGGATCAGTTGAGGGTATTGAAGTAATTCAAAGAAAGGAAAAAAGAAAAGGATGCTCGAGAAAAGAATGAGAGGAAAATATTAGAGAGAGATATGGGAGTGAGTGATGTTGCCAAAAAGAGAGTGAGGGTAAGGAAAAGATTGAGATAGAAAGTTGGCAAGAAAATGAAGATCCTATGCCACCACTAAAGGATGACAATAAAATTAAGTATCCAGCTCAAGAGGAGTCTTTGGTGATTCAGTGTACTTTGAATGTGCAAGTTAATAAAGATGAAAAACAACCATCACTTGTACCCATGTACAAGGAAGAATATTTTTCAACTAATGAGTTTAACTGTTCTTTACCTAGTGTAGATATTTTGTTATTGTAGGAGTTTGAGGAAAGTCTAGATGAATCACCTCCATTAAAGGAATTATTTCCATTATATGTTAATGAACATGCTAGTAAAGAGAAGACAAAATGGAACAAGCAATATGCAAAACCAGAAAAGAAGGAGCATAAGGAATTTGTATTTGAACCGGACAATTGGATACACAAGTGTAAGAAGGAACTTCCAAGCAAGAGGAAACTTCGACAACAGCGATGTTCAATATTACGTCTCACTTGATCGCAAAGATAGTGAAGATTTGATGATGCATCTTTTCGAAGAAGGAGGGAATGATGAGGATCAAATGGTACCGACAAAATAGATTCAGAATTTTTCAAGTATTGAAGCTGATTGGAGCCTATGCATTGCCCCAAAGTCACCAGCTTTTCCATTCAACACCACAAACCTTAGTAGAGTAAGCCGTCAACTTTGAAAGTTCTTAGAATTGAAATTTTAAAAGCCACCTTCAAGGCCATCATCCTTTGTGATATAGGCCGCTGGCCTTCTTTGTTCAATAGTTTTATTACTTTTGCCTTTTGAGTTTCCATGTTTTTAGTCTATAAAACCTATTGGATGTAAACATCTAGGGACATCAGTTTTGATCAAATATTCTGAATGAATATTTTCTTGAGAGTTCTCTCCAGTGTGAGAGCTTTCTTTTGGTTCTTGTGATAAGAACTGAATCCTTGATAACTTTGGTTTTAATTAACAAGTTTAATTAGGATTAAGTTCTGTTTGTGATAACTATGGTTCCAATCAACAAGTTTTGTTGGGATCAAGTTCTGATTGCTACAATTTGATAACTTTGGTTTCAATTAACGGGTTCAATTGGGGTCAAGTTCCTGTTTACTCGTTTCAAGACGATCCTTAGGTCCATATTTCATCAGTGAATGTTTGGATCTTAGGTTTTCTAATACCTAGGGTTCATGCTACGCATCACAATATAATGAAAAATTTTATGATCTCGCCATACTTTTTAATGAAACCAGTCCATCGATTATTTAATAGTTGTTGATATAAGATTTTCAACTAAGGCCTTTTAGGTCAAAGCCTAGGCTAGTAGGCTCTCAAGCTTACTAGTAGCTCCCATGAGGCTCACGTCACGAGGGCCTTAAGAGGAAATAGTGCCCCAACTTTGACAAGAAGCTCCTTGATGACCTTTGCCCTCCCGAGTAACCAATGCTCTCGACCTTAATCGCATTTCCTAGGATGGAGGCCCATGGCAACGAGGTCGTATTGGTTGCAACCCCAACCCTCCTCCCCCCCCGCCGCCGACATCTGTATTCTCTGGCAATCTATCCTATTCAGTTTCCCTTCATACCCTGCATATTCGTCCTTCAGTCCTAGCATTATCACGTTCTATACTTGGCATTGTTGTGCTCATTGGATCATGTCAGCTGATAGTACCGGGGGAATCCACCATGTGTAAAGGAAATATCTCATGGTTCCCCCCATACAAGAGTCTGTTATGGCCTCTTCCTATAAGGAACTCTCAGGAGAGAAAAGAGAAAAATAAGATCCCTAAGACACTTGAGACTCTTTGGACTATTTGTGTATTATTATTAGCACCTTAAAAAACTCACGACTAACTTAAGTATCAGAATGGCTGTGTTGAATAACTTTCCAGTACACCACCAATTGAGATTTTGCATTTGCAAATTCACAGTATTCCCACACCCTCCTTCTACTGAGGAAGAAGAAACTTTACCAGTGATTCGGCACCTACAACAATGGTAATTTAGTAATTTAGATTCATAACTAACGGTTATTTACCACTACAATACTTAATGTATTACTTATTATATTTATTTTAATGTTCAAATAATTGACCGATTGCAAGGGCTTATGCCCTTTTTGATTCTGAAGCGACTCATTTCTTTATAACGCCTAGCTTGGCTAAGGAAACAGAATTACCTATAATCGCAACCACCTCTTTTTTTAAGATAAAAACACCTACGGGAAGTATTGTGATGAGATGACAAGAGAGATGTTAAGAAATTGTCCATTGACAATACAAGGATGTCTTTCCACCTATGATTTCATAGTGATGGAAATGACTAAGTATGAAGTGATCTTAAGTATGAGTTGGTTGTCTCTTACCAAGGCTAAGATTGATTGTCGAAATAAGAGTGTAGAATTTTTGGAACAAGAAGGAGAAAGGGCAACGTTTGTTGGAGAGTCTATGATCTCGAGAGGAAAGGAATTATACTCGTTTAAGTTGATAGAGGAAGTGGAAGATGGAGTTAATAGTCAGAATGGTAACACGGAATTGGAGAAGGAAGAGCCTAACTTGGAGAGCATCTCTATTGTCAATGAATTCCCAAATGTTTTTCTGGAGTAGTTGCCTTGAGATGATGGCAAATACAGAGCCAATATCAAAGGCACCGTATCGTATGGCACCTGTTGAGCTTAAAGAACTAAAAAAACAGCTACAAGAGTTGCTAGACTAAGGATTTCTTAGACCGAGTATCTCACTTTGGGGAGCTCCAATGTTGTTTATGAAGAAGAAGGACGGATCCATGAGGCTCTGTATCGATTATCAAGAACTCAATAAAGCCACCATCAAGAATAAATACCTGTTGATACGGATTAATGATCTCTTTAATCAATTGCAAGGAGCAAGAGTGTTCGCACGCATTGAGTTGCATTTGGGATATCACCAACTAAGGATCAAACCCGATGATGTGTCAAAGACGGTATTTCCAACAAGATATGGATACTATGAGTTTTTGGTGATGTCTTTTGGATTGACAATGTACCAGCTTTTATGGATTTAATGAACCGAGTGTATAAGCCTTTATTGGACAAGTGTTATAGTGGTCATCGATGATATCTTGGTCTACTCAAAGACGCATGAGCAACATAAAGAGCAACTGCGAATGCATTGCAGATATTGAGGGAGCATAAGTTGTATACTAAATTGTCAAAGTGTGATTTTTTGGCTTGATTGGATTTCTTTCTTAGGTCATGTGGTATCGAAGGAAGGGATATTTGTAGATCCTAAAAAGATTAAAGCAATAATGGATTGGAAACCGCCAAGGAGACTGTAACTGAAATAAGGAGTTTCTTGGGTTTAGCTGGTTATTATCGAAAGTTTGTGAAAGACTTTTCCAAAATAGCCAGACTGATGACTCAACTAACCCAAAAGAATGAAAAGTTTGTATGGACAGATAAAAAGGCCAAATTTTTCGAGAGCTTAAGCAACGGTTAGTTTCTGCACCAATCTTGGTATTGGCAAACTCAAAAAAGCCTTATACGGTACATAGTGATGCTTCAAGAAATGGTCTTTGATGTGTCTTGATGCAAGATAGGAAGGTAATTGTCTATGCTTCGCGCCAATTACAACTGCATGAGCAAAATTATCCGACCCATGATCTCGAGCTAGCTGCTGTAGTGTTTGCACTCAAGTTATGGAGACACTATCTTTATGGACAAAGATGTGAAATTTACACGGATCATAAGAGCCTTAAGTACCTGTTCACACAAAAGGAGTTGAACATGCGACAGAGGAGATGGATAGAGCTAATAAAGGATCCTTAGCATTAATTATTGCTCGGAAAGAGTGAATGTTGTAGCAGACACATTAAGTTGAAAGAACCATGGAGAAGTTGCTACCTTGCTTATTGATAAGAAGGAGTTGATTAAGGAGTCTGAAAGGTTAAGCAATGAATTTATTGGACAAGACGTAGAGGCGGAGTTTTCAAACTTGGTTATGAAACCAACTTTGATAGAAAGGATTAAAGAAGCTCAATGATATGATGATGTAATCTAAGGAATAAAACAAGAAGTTCAAGAGTGAAGATACACAGATTTTGAGGTTGATGATGAGGAAGTAGTAAAGATGAAGGAAAGGTTATATGTCCTAGATGACAAAGAAATGAGAAAGGAGATTATGGAAGAAGCACATAACTCGGGATATACAATGCACTCTGGTGGAACAAAAATGTATCAAGATCTCAAAGACCATTGGTGGAATGGTATTAAGAGAGATGTGGCATACTCCGTGATGAAATACCCCATATGCCAACAAGTTAAGATAGAACATCAAAGGTTGGGAGGATTGTTGAAACCATTGGCCATACCGAAATGGAAGTGGATCAAATTATAATGGATTTTGTATGTGGTTTACCCGAGCACCAACCGGATATGATGCCATATGGGTCATAGTGGATTGACTTACCAAGTCAGCCCACTTTATTCCAATTAATATGACATATTTGATGGATAAATTGGCAAAGTTGTACATAAGAGAAGTTGTGAGGCTACATGGAGTTCCGATGGGAATAGTATCAGATAGAGACCCAAGGTTTGTATCGAAGTTTTGGACAAGTTTGTAGAAGTGTATGGGAACTAAGTTGCATTTCAGCACCGCTTACCACCCACAGACTGATGGACAGTCAAAATGGACGATTCAAACTTTGGAAGACATGCTTCGAGCTTATGTTATGGAATTCAAAGGAAGTTGGGAAGTGCACTTGCCTCTGGTTGAATTTGCTTATAACAATAGCTATCATTCGACCATCAAGATGCCATCCTATGAAGCCTTATATAAACGGAAATATAGATCACCCTTGTTTTTGGACGATGTGGAAAAGTTGGTTATTGGACTTGATCTCATCCAAGATACGACAAGTAAGGTTCGAATTATCCAATAAAGAATGAAAGAAGCTCAAAACCGACAAAAGAGTTGGACGGATCAGAAACAGAGAATTCTTGAATTTGAACTTGGAAATCATGTGTATCTGAGGGTTATTCCGATAAAGAGTATACATCGAGTTCAAGCACAAGGAAAGCTAAGCCCAAGATACATTGGACCATTTGAGATACTTGAAAGGATTGGTGATTTGGCTTATCGTTTAGCATTGCCGCCGAATTTGTTAGGTATGCATAATGTGTTCCATATTACGTTACTAAGGAAACATGTACCAAATCCTGACAGAATCATGGAGCTAGAACCAGTACAGTTAAAGGAAAATCTTACATATGAGGAGTATCCCATTCAGATTTTCGATTGCAAAGTTTAGAAGCTCAAAAACAAAGAGATTTGGTATGTTAAAGTGTTATAAAGAAACCATTCTCATGAGGAAGCCGCTTAGGAGGCCAAGGATGAAATTCAAAGGAAATATTCGAGCTTGTTTGGAGAATCAGGTACGAAAGCTAAGTTTTGAAGATAAAACTTTCTTTAAGGGAGATAGGTTGTAATCCCTTAGATTTTATGCTACGATTTATGCTTAAATCTTAAACCAGAAGTCAACCAGGAACCTTAAGGTCAACAAATATATATCAAACCGTAGTAGATTAGATCCGGCAATCCTGTGCTCTTAACCCCCAAACAATGAAATTGAAATAGTAGTGGATAATAGCTAGTAATAATGTAAACCCCTGTTTTCTAAGCCTTAACCTTAAGCCGGAAAGTCTACTGGAGACCTTAAGTCAACAAATCTTGAGTAAAACCCTACCGTTTAGATCCGACAAACCCAAGCTCGTAAATCGAGGAGTCGAAAAATAATTAAAGTGTTTAGAATAGTCCGTAAAAATATTTGATTTATTAAAAATATCAGATTGGTTTATTTTCGGCTTATTTCGAACCCGTTTGGATACTGCTTTGGAAAGCGTGTCCCGGGGCTGGGAAAATTAAAAATATATCTTTAATATTTTTAGACTCGTATTTTTATAAGGATTTCAAAAATATCAAGTTTATAATTTTTCGGATTTTAAAAATATCAGTTATAGCTCATATAAGCTTATTTTACTCTTACCGGTAACTTAATTGTTAAATTTCTAAAAATAATTTAATTGATTATTTTATTTAAATCATAAAAATTCTGCCACTTAAATAAAAATATTTTTCTTAATTTATTTTATATATTTTCTTATTCAAAAAGCCACTTTATCAACCCATATCTCAAGTACACATCATTATCATTACTACACATTATTATGTCTTCTTTTGCTTTTTCTTACACTCCTTTCCCAAAATTGCAGCTGACCATTCCCCATAAATTAGCCACTTTTCATTATTTTTAATTATTTATTTGATATTTTAAAAGTTCTTTTAGTTAGAAATGGAAGCTACAAGTTACACTTTCAAAATTACAATTTCAACTCAACTAAACCACCCCCTACACCACTCAAAAATCACGCCAGCCCTCCCCTTGTGCAGCTGCTGTTTATTTTTTTTTTAAATTATTTAACACACTTTATCTCTATTAAACATCTCATTCCTTCCCTCTTTCATCTTTACAAACCCTATATTTTTCCTCTCTCTTTTTCCCTCTCTTTTCTCTTCTTCTTGCTTGTCTTCTTAAACAAGCTGCCACCATTTTTTTCTTGCTTCCACATATTTCTTGCAAATATTTAAGGTAATCATCCTCTTTTAGCTCTCATAAGATGTTATAGGATGATAATGGATGTTTCATGCATCAAAGGACATTCCACAAGCTTAAAAGCTATGGATGATGATGCCAAGAATTGAAACACTCCTCTAGATGATGATCTCTTTTGTTCTTAGTATTTTTGTTATATTGAAGGCTTGTTTATCTTCTTGTTTATGTGATAACTTGTAGATCTAGAGTTTTACCAAGCTTTAGTTATGTTTATGTGTAGATCTAGAAGTTTAAGGCTACTACCAAGTTTTTCTTATGTTCTCATGGTTGATTTGAGTAGATCTTAGATTTGAGTTTGAATGAAAAAGTAAAATTCGTAACTTGTCAAGGCACCTTTTAAAAACCCTCTTTCAAGTCTTAAAATGGAAGTTTTTGTTAAGAAAATGAAGGTTTGATGGATGTATATCATCAAGACTTCATCTTACAAGAATCAAAGTTGATTTTCAAAGTTTATTTTCAAAAACAAAAATTGTATTTTCGGATCAAGACAAAGACCAAAATAAAAACATGTTTTCCAACTCAAAAATGAGGATTTTATTCAAGAAATGAAGGGTTCTTAAGATATAATATGTAATGGGTTGTTTTTCATGAGTTTTGATGAATTTTCTCAAGAGATATGTTCAAAATAAATTTATGAAAATTCGGATCTAGACCAAGACCCATTTTTGGAACCCATCATTCAACTTTAAAATGAAGATTTAGACAAAAATATAAAGGGCTCTTGGTATAGATATCTTAAGGAATGAATTTTCATAAGTTTAAATGAGTTTTCCTAAAAGGTATTGCTTAAATCAAGTGTTTTGTAAAAGACAAAATTTAGGTCTTGTCTTCATTGTAAACTTCAAAGAGGAAATTCGTAATTATGGGGAGACCAATTTTTAAAACCTTCTTTTAGATCTCAAAACAAGTATTTTATATTGAAAATGGAATGCTTTGATGATATATAATATAGGAAAATTATTTTCATTGAACTAAGTAAGTTTTAGTAAAGGAATTACTCAAAACAAGACAATGAGTTTCAACTTGTAAATTTCGGTTTTATGAAAATGGATTCTTAGAAGTTTCATTTGAACTTTATGTTTGGATTAGATAAGTGTGTAATCTCTTAATTTTGTTTTGAGAATCTCCTTGCAAGTTTAGGACTAAAATAAGTTGGTCTAAGTAGTTAAATAGAGTAGATATGCAATTTTTCACAAAGGCTCAAATCTTGGATTTTCGCAACCCTACTGTACAGTATGTTTCCGACCCTAAATGACCTTAAATGTTTGAATTAACTTTAGAAATAGATAGCTCTTTCGAAGTAGGTATAAATCGGTATATTATAAGCTAAATTCCGAGTTAAAATGAGTTAGATATGACCTTTTTAAGTTAAGGATTCAACCTAGGCGGAAATTGACGAACTTAGTAAATAAAATTGTTAAGTTTAATAGAACTTCATAAGAGATACTCATTGAGGGTATTCTTGTACTTAGGTGAATTGGAGGACGGGTTACCACTTCCCGAGGACTATTACGACTAGTGGATTTTCACTACATGGACAAGTGAGTTCATTTCTCAATTAATTATGCTCTTGGATGTGCTTGTAGTAGTAGTGGCATTAGACTTAGGAAAAGATAAAATTGTGATTGAATGGTGATCTAAACTTGCATGAATGAACGATAAGTATATCGAGGCAAGCTTTGTTGCAATAACTTGTATGAGCTAGTATAGATTTGGAATGTCTGAAATTTGTATGGTCACTTTTAAATTATCTAATTAATATACCATGATTATATGAATAAATTGTACATGCATATCACGTAGTGAGTCACATATCATTGTCGAGTATGCCTTTGGTGGGACAAAGGTGTATTTGGGAGGCAGCGGGTCTTTAATGAAGGGGACTAGGGTTGCATGACTTATGGACCACCCCATTCAAATAATGAAACTATGGTTGCATGACTTATGGACCAACATTAAAAATTGTGGTTGCATGTCTTATGGACCAACATTGGAACTGTAGTTGCATGACTTATGAACTACCCCAAACCCCGAATGGAGGGCGTAAATTCATTCACTTATGACTACCGGAAAGTCATATGCTTGCTTGCTCATTTGCTTGTGCATTCATATGGTTGCTTAATTATAACTTGCTTGTATAGATATTTTAGCTTGATCGAGTATGTTACTTGGAAAATGAATCTCACTAAGCAATTAGCTTATACCCCAACAGTTTTTGTTGCAGTGTTCCTATTTTTGGATGTTCCGAGAGGACACTTTGTGCAGGTTTACTACATTGAATTAAAGAGCTTTTGAGGAAGTCGGGACCTAGTATAGGCGTGAACTTCTAGGAAAATCTCTTTAATGTAAATTCAGATATGTGTAATTGGAGCTAAACGATGTAGACTCCTATTATTTTGGCGGGGGTATGCCCCATTGGCTTTTGTAAAGTTTAACTATTTATCTTGTTGTGATTTATATTCTTAATGCTATGTATGCTTTCTTAATACTACTCAAATCAAAGTGTGATCCTAAATGTTGTGTGAGTACACCTTACACACGATATGTAAACTCATGGGATGACTAAGGTTGTCATACTTCAATTTAAATATCGGGTGTGTGGACTGTCGCGTTTAGGGTACCCTTTGGGGCGTGACAAATAATATAAGAAGTCCTAAAAATATCAAATTTGTTAATTTTTAGTGTCTTTTGGATTCGAATGGGATTGGTTTTCGAAAACCATGCCACAGCAAAAATATTTCGACAATACAACAACAAACTCATAAAATACAAGGATTTCAAATATATCAGTTTCATAATTTTTTGGGTTTCTAAAAATATCAGATATAGCTTAATTATACGTATTTTCTTTACTACCGGTACTAAATTGTCTTATCTACTATTCATAATACTATTCTACACTATTTACTATTATTCACATATTTCTATGTTTGTATACCTATTCTTACACTCTACCATAACTATTTCTACTTGTTACATTTTCCATATATCCACATTCACATCAAACCTTACAACTTGTTACTTTTAATTAACAAAAATACAAAACACTCTGTCTCTCTCCTCTCCCCATTCACGCTGGCCCCTCTTCCTCATACACACACACATTTATCTTTCTTTTTCCATTTATTTAATTCACATAATTTTCACTTCCAAAATTTTTATAAATACCCTGTTTTCCTCCATTTCTTTCACACATTCATTTACCTTAACAAAACTCTCTCAAATTCACTCCACAAATCCTCTCTCCCAAAATCCTCTTTTTATTTTCTTTACTACCCATTTCTTACATACTTTCTACACATACAAACTATCCAAAACCTTTCTTATATTACCACTTCCATATTCCCACTTTAGGTAAATATTCTTACCTATAACTTCTTTCATTTATTTTCCATGTCACGTAACTTAGCATGACTATGGTGTTGTTTTTCATAAACTCATATGAGTTGTAGAAGCAACAACATGTTTGTGCTTTAGTCTTGCACATGCCAAGAATTCCGATTTTTATTGTCTTGTTATGATTGTGATGCTATATTATTATTGTAGTTGTTATGCTTCTAACTTAACCTTATATATATATTATTATCTATATGTGTGTGTGTGTGTGATATATATATTAAAGCCTAAATGCTCACTAACAAGCTTATTATTATTATTGCTTTTCTTTTTCTTTCTTTTTCTTTTTCTTTTGGGACTAGTCTATTCTTAGTCTCGAGATGCCTTGATGAAGCTAAGGCTCCCAATACTTGACTGGATTACCTTGATGAAGTTAAGGTTCCCAATACTTGACCATATTATCTTGCTTCTTATCTTTTTTTTATATTTTCATCATTTTCATGTTACATGCTCATATACATGCATCATCATAGTGATATTGTCTCAATAAAATTTAAAGTGAAATTTTCTTTAATAGAGGAACATGAAAATAAACTCTTTTGTTATGTAACTAGTCACTAAATAAAGGAGTTTGTCATCAACAACTTAGAAAATGGATTTCTACAACTTCTTCTCAAGCTTTCCCAAAGTTTTCTTAAATGACAATAAGGATAATTTTACCAAGGAAATAAAGGAAATAGATACTCTCTTTTCATGATAGATAACCTAAAGCTTAGCAGTAATAATTTGTTGTTATACAAGATTTTCATAAAAAGCTTAAGACTAAAGTCTTTCTAACTTCACAATAAAAGCTAAGAAGTGAACTAGCTTTCAAAGTTAAGATAAAATCAACTCACTAATTTATAAACCCACTTAGAAAAATAAAGATTTCCAAGTTTCTAAAGATAAACCCATTTTCAAAGAAATAAAAAGAATATAAATATAATGAATTCAAAAACAATGGATATTATCAACAACTTAAGAAGATGAATTCTTTCCAAGTAAAAACCGGTAAAGAGATTAAAAGATCAAGTTTTAGAGATAAAAATTTTTTTTAAGAAGTTAGAAATATGGTATAAGAGGAAAAAGAATTATTTATCAAAACCATTTTTCTTATAGGAAAATACATATACAACTCAAAATCATTATAGGTTATCAACAACTTAATAAAAACTTTGGAAACTTCATTTTTGTCACAAAAAGCAAAATTTGTAGAAGATTAAAGTTAAAGAAAATTTTATTTGCTTTGGAAAAAAACTTGGAAAAAACAAATAAGAATATACTTATTTAAAATAACCTAAGAAATTATAAAGTTTCTCTCAAAACACTTAGAAAATAAATATGTTAAGTTCAAGTTTTTAACACCATAAGACAAATTATTTTACGAAAAATAATCGTTGAGGCAACACCATTATAATTTTTTCATATAATATGAGTATATATATATATACTCAAAGGATTTTTCAATTATATACATATCTATATTTTTGGTAAAGGATTTTTGAATAAAGACGAATTTGGAAAATTATTTTACAAAGGCTGGGATTTTCGTGTTGAATCTATACCATGACTTTTAGAAAAACAAATGACCTTTTATGAAGAAAATAACATTAGAAATAGATAGATCTTTTCGAGTAGGTAGAAAACGGTATATAACATAAAAGTTCCGAGTTAAAATGAGCAAATTATAGCCATTTTAAGTTAGAATTTCACTCTATACAAATTTTGACGAGCTTAGTAGATTAGTGTTGCAAGTTAAGTAGAACTTCCAAGAAATACTCATTTGTGGTATTTTTTTATATAGGCGACATGAAGTCCAAACTACCTTACCTGGAGGATTACTTCGACTAAGAAGCTCCTGCTACTATGGCCGAGTAAGTTTAAATTCTCGTATTTTATATTTATGTATTTGCTTGTAGTTTAGCAGCACTAGAGTTTAGGAAAAGATAAAACATGATAGTGCATATGCTCTATTTATATGATTGAAATTATGTTAAGTGTATCGAAGCGGGAATTTGTTAACTAATCCTTGTATGATTTAGTTTATGAATGATTATCTATAAATTCTATGATCACTTATAAAATGTCTAATATTATGCTATGATTACTTAAATAAAGTTATTCATATATAACACATAGTGAGTCACATTACATTCATTACTATACCCTTGGTGGGATAAGGGCATAGTAATGAGGTCGAGGACCCGAAAATATATTATATGGCTTTGATTGCCTATAATTATGTAAGGACCCGCTATCACCCCTAAATTTAAAATAAGTGATAACAGTTCCCCAACCACATATAATCTGCAGAATTATATGTAAGGTTGTCCAAGAAGAAATGTTTGATGAATTGTTTGTCTAATTTCACAACATAAGTCATTTTGAAAATTGTTTACTAAATAGCTTACTTTCAAAGCACAATACCATATATATATACAAACATTATAAGAAAATAGCACAGGTTATACAAGCTAGGTACATACATACATACATATATATATATATATTACAACCAAAAGGCTTCTTACAAGCCTTAGCAAAACTACAAAACATATAGTTCATCAAGAACTATATAAACAACTATTCAACCTATATATCTAGTCTATTACAAAAAGATTGGGCTCCAACCAGTCCAGGGCCATCTCTAGTCCTCAAACTCCTCCAGAAAATCCTCAAAATCAGGACCATAACCCAAGCTCGTATAAGACTCATCAAGATCCTCACCTGAAATAGATAAAATATGAACCAGAGGCCCAGTACACAAGTAACGAAAACAAAAGCGAGATGATTCACACAAGCCTAAACTAAATGCAAGATGCAACAACCATTCAATTATTATTTAGTCTTTAGTTAGTAATTCAACATGAGAGTATTCAAACTCCGGGCAACAAGGATAGTGGGGGATCCTGAGTAACAACCTTGACGCTCAGGGGGTTGATATAAGTAGCTCGGATACTTATACCGTTCTAGATAATTTTACAGAAAACACCTAAATCTACCATGCCCAATCAGAGCAGGGTGCCGCTCCCCGAACCGAATACCAATTCCATCCCAGGCTCACCCAATCTGTGAGGGGGCGCCCCTAGGCACTCATGCCACCCTGGGCAGGGATTGGATTTAACGGAGTAAAACACAAATCAACACTCACAATTAAGTTTTTCTTAATATATATAGTTTTCATAAATGCCTATCCTAACACAGAGACAAGCTAGTTACTGCGTACCTGTACTAGATCGAGAGTCAATGGGAATAACCGAAAGGGAATCAATCACACAAGAACTTCAAGGCTTGGTTTAATGACTCTAGATCAAGCTTTTGATGGTGGATGTTGTATAGAAAATCAAGTCTCAAACTTGGTTCACCTTGGGAGCCTTTTTGGAGTGAAGAAGAAGAGGTTTTAGGGCAAATGGAGGGCTTTTGGTTTGGTCTGGTCTGGGATTTTTGGCCGAATTTTTAGAGGTTAAGTAGTTTAAGTTTATCCTATGTTGACTTTAAGGGCATGAGGACATTAGAGGCTTAATGACTTTGTTTTGGGTTAATTAATATCTTGTCTTAAGGCACATAATAGGTTTAATGGCTAAGTTTTTAGCCTATTTTTCTGCTACCTAAGGATATTTATATATACATTCCACTTATTCTAAGCATAAATAACACACTCTAAGGCATATTAATATTTTACAAACTCAATAAATAATTAATCTAACGTATTTAAATAATTCTACACTTTCACACATCATAATACTCATCAAAATTAAACTCACTATCAATATATATATATAATATCATGCTTAAATTCAACAATACACTTATAAAATAAAAATTAGGAATTTCATGGCTATTTCAAATTAAACGGGAGTAGGCACCCGAATTAACTACTATTTAGCAGTTAGTAGGAATCTGTATAAAAACTACAAAAACATCTTTTGCGAACTATGGCCTTGTTGCCCGGAACACCTAACTACCGAATGGAGGAGTAAATCCATTCAAACATATGATTCCTGGAAAATCGTATGTATTGCTTGCTCATGTGATTGATTGCATCTCATATGTCTGATTAAATAACTTGATTGAATATTGAATGTTAAGTACTTTACTTATGGAATTAATTCTCATTAAGCAAGAAGCTTGCCCCCTTATAGATACCTTTTGTAGCACTCCTATCTATGGTTGAAGCCCCGAGATTATTTCTCTCAAGTACTACCTTTTTGGCCTAAGGAGTTTTTGGAAGAAGTCAAAGACTAGATGCAGACTTAGACTTTTAAGTAAATCTCCATGTAATTATTTTGATTAGGCTTCGATAGACCTTGATGGACTATATCTTTTGACGGGGGAATGCCCTATTGTTATTTGTAAGACCTTTATATATTTCCATATTTTAGATATTATGTTATTATTTCCATTCTTAAACTGCTATATGAATGTTCTCTTAAACAACTTGTTTCAAAGTTGGTCATCTATGATCATGAATGTATACCTTATACCTGATATCAAAACTTATGGGATGACTAAGGATATCATACTTAAGCTTTAATATTGAGTGTGGTGGACTATCACGTTTAGAGCACCCTTTAGGATGTAACTAAGACTCATGCAAATTTTATTGTTCTAACTTTTCCACTTCCCTTGTTTCATCAGAGGTACTCTAATCCGTAATAGCAGGAGGTTAATCAACCTTTAACATAAGATTTAGATCCTTGACTCTGAGAACTATCAATACATTCTCTTGCCATGCCTTGATGTTAGTGCCATTAAGCATAGGAATTGAATTTATAGTAGTTGAGATATTTCCAGTAGAACAAGCAACTGAACAGAGAGAAAATCAAACAAAAAAAAAATCATATAACTACCAAATTATGCAAATAATAAATTCAAATAATGGTAGGGTCCATCACAAAATATGTGGCACATCATTGTTATTTAGTCTTTAGACAAAAATATCAACTTCTAAGTGGTACTCTTAATGTAGTGATCAAATATTGATAATAAACTCCTGTCAAATAACAAACCTTTCTTTGGATTGAGTCGTTATTCACATGGAAAACCTAATAATTGTCACATATTTATCACCACAGGTACGTATGTAAATTGACCAAATATTAAACTTTCTTTGAGCTAGCTAATGCCCGCATGACTCACATACAGACAACAATTTTCATATCCCAAAAATAAATGACATCCGTAAAAAATGTTACTTTGGTAACATATTATTTTAATAATTTATTTTAGAATATTAGATATCCAAAATTTGAATTTAAATTGCCCAAAATTTAACTGTCAATGGTCAATATCAACGGATTAGTTGTTGGACCGGGCCAAATTAATCCAACTAGAATCCTTATCCAGCACAAAATTTTTAACAAAAAACCCATAAATGTAAATCTTGACCAAAGAAATTGACTAATTATAATAACACTGAAATTTACCGTAAACATGAAAAAATTAAAATTAAAATTCAAACCTTTGAATTACCATACACAACACAAGAATTCATATTATAGGGAAAAAATAAAATATTCCTACTTCGGATGAATACACAGAAAGCATCAACATAAACCATCATGAGCAAGTATCCATACAAAGGAATTATATGTACATTCATAAAGTGCCAATTTCATTGTATTTGATGCTGACACAGTGATTTTATTCTGATAACATATTGAATTGTGATTATGAGAACAAAGGAACATGATGGACACATTCACGACTTATCAATTCATGGAATCGGTATCACCAACGAGATTCATGTCGGAAATCAAAATTCATAAATCAATATATGTGTATGTACACTTGCATAATATCATCGGTAAGAACCTAAATAAACCCAAAATCAAAGCCTCAAATGTAAACCCCGAGAATTTTCATATAAGTAAAATGAATAGAAATACAAATATAGAAGATAAAAAGTTAATATAGGACTCAAAAAAGACCTTAAAATAAAATCACAAGTAGTTATGAACCTATATATATCTTCAAACCCTAAAATGAAGTCCTATAGATGATAACAGATACCAAAGTTAAGGTTTCGTAGCTGGTATCGAAAAATCAAAGCATAGAAATAATTTAAATAAGATTTCAAGTGTATTAAAAGTAAATAATCAATAAAGCTTATAGTTAGAAAACGGTAATTTAAGGATAAACCATTAGGGTTATAAATACACGATAAAAACAAAAAAAGATCCATAACCCACAATCTATACTTCAAATAAATAATCGGATCACGCTATTGTTCAAGTTAGAGAATTTAAAGCTATTAGAGACAGAAACCGAAAATGGGTCTAATTAAGATTAGAAAAACCTTAATCAGGTGAGATAAGAACCTAAAATAATTAATCGCATAAACTTTAAATCCAAAGTTGAACCCGATAATAATGTAGAAAATTTGTGGAGCTTTATATAAACTTGGAGACAGAACTCCTAAATAAATGATATATTTATATCCATTTAACTTAATAAGCTATCTAAAAGAAAGATAAATTATTTACAAAAAATATTATATTATGCTTGCTTAATTCGGTGCAACTTGGAGGAGGATATGCGGCTAAAAGTGTATAAGTTTGCCACTAAAATTCTTGAATCCTATGATCAAATAAAATGATAGAGTCAAGAAAGAGAGCTGTGAAACCAATTAGAATTCACCAACTAAGATCCCTCATTAATGTAGCAAACTCAAGCATAAAACAAAGGAGAAATCGGTTGAGCAATTTTGGCCAAGAAGTACAACTTCTCTTTGCATATAAATACATATATTTATTAACTCCAAACAAGACTCTTAATACACCCCAAAACAAACTCAAAATAGTAGCCAGAACTCACACAAAACACGCACCAAAACAACCATTAACAGGCTTTAACTAGAAGAACAATACAAGTTTAGAAACTCAACACAAGTAAAGGTAAGTGCAAATTCATTCTAAGTAAGTTTCATGTGTTTAAAAACAAGTCTAAAACCAATGTTTCTAACAATCTAGCTCATCTGAAGCTTTGGAGAATGATTCAACACCTTCACACCAACTCACACAAGGTAAAACTTAATTTTAAACTCTATATAATATGTTTATAATATAAGTTAGTAGTAAGAAATCATGTAATTTGATGATATAGAATGTTATTGTGTTGTTATGACATGAGAAACAGTTATAGGCCAAGTAAAAAACACTTAAAGTAGTTTAAATACAGGTTTAATACATAAATATTATGAAAATATAAGTTTCAAATCGTAAAAATTAGAAAAGACAATGAACAGTGTCAACACCAGCTTTACTCCGGTATATATGTTTAACGCAAGCGGCTTACAAGGGTAGGCCGGCGAGTGCTGAACGATGTGCACTGTAATAGAAGCTATGTAAAATTTATTTTACGTAAAATGAAAGAACGCCGCAAAATGGAATCCAACACCGACAGTGTTGAAACCTACATATGTTGTAAAGCTGGCGACTTTAAGCTAGCATACACTAATACAATAACGTGTAAAATAACACGAACACCGGTACCCTAAATGAACGCCGACAACGTATAACGCCGGCGACGTATGCCGGCATACATGTTTATTCTCCTGAACGAAGTCTGTTTTAACCAAAAAGAATATATATATAATATATATATATGTATATATAACAGAATAGATTTATTAAACAAATAAATACAAATATTTTAAAAGTAACAGGCTAAAAATTTGTAAAGTATTAAATTCTAAAATTTTTTGGAAATATTAATATATATATGATAATTATTTAATACTTATTTATATAGATAAATATATAAGAATGGAAATCTAAATAAGCTAAAATTATGAATAATGTGATTTCTAAAAATAACAAGATAATTAT
The DNA here is from genome assembly GCA_024138025.1 of Combretum micranthum. Lineage (NCBI taxonomy): Eukaryota > Viridiplantae > Streptophyta > Magnoliopsida > Myrtales > Combretaceae > Combretum > Combretum micranthum. The sequence continues at coordinate 25,902 of JAMXBD010004050.1, read as the reverse complement.
AATAAAGCAAATCAAGAAAAACACAATGAAACTAAATGATAGAAAATAAATATTATTATACCATAATAGGTTAACTAAGGAACGATACAAAATAATAATAATAGTAATTAAAATGTTGATTTACTAAATACAAATTCTATAACCACTCAATAAAAAACATATAAATATCAATAAGATAAAAAAAAAGCAAAATGCAAATAAAGCATTAAATAAATTTGTTACCATAAGGCCATTAAAAACCAATAAATAATAGAAATATCAGTTTAGAACACCAGACACTCATAGGAGTTTAGTTATACAAGATATGTTTTATTAATGAATATTAATTCATCTCAATAGGTGATCTATTCTTGACACATTGAGGATTTCCCTGAAAACTATTACGATTAGTCAGTATGAGCAGGTGAGTAACCCAAAGTAATTACATTGTTGTGCTTGTAGCTTAGTTGTATCTTAAAAGAAAGATAATAACAAGATTTTGCTGTATGGGTTTACGGGAATTGTATGTTGTATAAATTGTTGGTTGCTAAGCTACTTTAATGATAGTGATAATAGAATTCCACATGAACTTGTTGATTATATAGCATACTGCTTGTCTGTATAATGATTGATCACCTTAAACCTGATTAAAAACTATTAGTACCATAAATGAACTGAACATGAATTACACGATTTGCATAAGCAGCATTTGAGTAAGTGGCAACCTACTACGTGTTAGTGTTCCGAATCTCTACTAATGCTTAGTTTTTCTAGGCAAAGAGGCTATTAGTTCTATACAAGATTACCTTTGTTATGTCGATATCATAAGAACTAACGATAAATGAAGGACACCGCTTATGGTATAGCTTTGAAATACCTAACACTTAGTAGGGTTTTTAAAGTTAAAAATAGAAAATGAGTGTTAAGATATGATTAATTTAAAGTGATAATTAAAGCGAATATTATTATGTATGATTAATTTCTCCTGGGTAAGTGGGTCATAATATTGTGTTTCTTCAATCCCGATGAGAGGGCGTAAATCTCCATCCTGCTTTGAATTCCAGGTTATCATTATTTATAATTTGGTTCATCATAAAATTAGAAACAATATTTGGTCTCTGCATACATGAGCCCATACTTTATTTAGATGCATAAAAATCCATGACCTTATTAGATCACTTAACTAAACTTGACTTAATATGATAGTCGTAATACACAATAATTAACATATAAGCCCCAATAAATTTTCTTTTTTTTTTTTTTAGGCCACTCGGATGGTTAATTTATTAACCCAGGAAATATAAGTGAGAAGAAGCCACTGCACTTGTCCTGGTTTCCACAAAGGTCAACATATATGTATGAAATTCATTAATGATTTCCATTATGGAAGATGTGTACTGGCTTCTAATACAAATTTGCTCTCAAATGTCCCATGAGATTTTTGTCAGCCTTCGTGTCAAGCCAAGTCTCCTCTCTTCATTAACTGTCAAATCATGGTATACCATGACGCCTATGTTCCTATCTGGATTATCCTTTTTATCTCCACTGCTATCTAAAACAATGAAGATTTGGTCACCCATTTTGCCATCCCCTCCTCTGTTCTAAAATAGCTTGTGTTGGGAAATAATCATTTTTCGGATAGAAGATTACAGGATGAATGAATCTTTAGCGCTTCCAAGTATAGACTTTTGAGGACTGTTTCTATTACATATTCAGAATGAGTTGAAGGTGGTAATTGTGACTTGATCCTGTCTTTAGGAGTTCGTTCTCCCATGATTATTGTCCTTGTCTCTGTGATTATCTCATGCTCCCCTGGTACTTCAAGTTTTATTCATGGCACTTGATTGTCCGGTCTTATTGACTCGCCTGCCCAACGCATTCTGATTATCTTTTTCTCCACAACGACCCGTTCTCCACAGTTTTCTCTAGATGCTTCTTGCGTGATCTTACCGTGTGTACACTTTACCGTTCGTCTTCCTGCTATCTCCTTCCTGTAGATGATTCTTATTGCTCTTTTGGAGATCTGTTTTTCTATCCTTTTCGCCTCTCATAAATCTTAAACCCCCTCATCCATCATTAATGAATGAACCAGGGTTGTTCAAAGTCAATTTAAATATAAAAACTGTCGTATTACTTGGCTTTCAATGTGAAAAGAAAAGGCCAAAAAAAACATAGCCCATTCCTATCTACACGTTCAAGAACCAACCATGTTATCTACAAACCAGTTACTTTTCTAAAAAGGGTCGTGTAAACGGCGTGCAATGACGCTTGCTTTAAAGCGATTTCTCAAATGTTCATTATACGCCTACTGCCTCACCAGCTGAATGTGATCTTTTGCTTCACTCGTTTAATATACCGATAACCTATCTGATACACACAAAATATTAAAGACCATCCCAGAAAATCTGCATATGGTTGTAGCCACTTCACATACAACGGTTTTCAGCTTCTTGGCAGCAGCAGAATTTACAGTGGATGCTGACATCCCTGTTGGTCCACCTGTTCAGACACAAAATCATAAGTGATATTAAGCTCGACTAAACCTGCAAAAACTGTAGTTCCTAGCTAAAATGCTGGAGCACATTGTTCTAAAACCAAACTCCTTGTATTGAACTGGAACAACTACACCATCTCATCTCGTAATCTCTGTCCCTTTCCAACAGATTCTTCTCCCTGGACCCCATCACACTGCCTTCAGTGAATTGCCCGCTCTCAGGCCATGTTCTTAGGATTCCGCCGACTTTTTTGTCTGAAGCACCAGCCTGTAATGCTTCAAGGTACAACACTTTCACCAAATTCCTAAAACGACGTCTGAAAGTTGGTACACGGGACATTGAAGCTACAATTCCCTGCAATCTGTCAATTTTCAAATAAACGAAGGAGCTCTATTAATACAGAAGCACAGAGAATTTTTGTTTTAGCACCTAATCTCATCCCTTCACATCGCACTAGAAGAAAAAAGAATATGTATAAATATATTCTCATAAAGGGAGGAGGATGTAATGAGAAATAAACAACGAAACTGTCACACATCCTGCATAACATGCATTTAGTTTTTGGCATAAAGCATACCTCCTAATAATAGCCTGCAACTGCGCCCTTTTTACAATGTCATTACAAGGAAATCCAGTGTCATCCCAATCCTCCGGTTTCTCATTCTTGCACCTCATTACTAGTATTCTGAGATGTGCTTCTTCATCTTCATTTAACTGGAGACCCTTAATTTGATCTTTGATAATTAGTAGTGGCCCAACAAACCACTCAAAGATTCTGTCTTGCGGAGTATTGTTCCGTGTCAGTTCAATTTCATCAGCTGGACATTCATTCAATATACTCGTGAGAAAAGCAAAAAGCTACTGAATTCATCAAAAAGACGAGATAGGTATCTAACTCACAGATGATCAAACCAGATGAGTTTGACTTTGCTGAAGCCAGCAGACACTGTAATATGGACCAAGCAGGAAGCTCGATCCCCAACTTCTTACAGTTACCTCTCAAGATACATTCTTCCACATCCTTTATACCAATCAAACCTTCACGAAGAAGTATCCTGCCATTAACTTCGCATGATTTAAACAACCAATCCCAGACCTGCAAGAAAATGACTCCACTGATGCATATTACTATAAAATTAAGAAAGGCTGTGTATACTACAGACTCATACTTGCACCGGTCTATATTGTTGGAACTTCCACTTCAGTGTTCTTGACTGCTGCAAAGATAATCTTGAATTGTTAAAGCCTTCCCTTCCATTCCTCAAATGGCTGCCATCACCTGGACAATTTTTTGTCTCAGCATGAGATTTCATTTTTGTCCGATATCTGGGCCTGGCTGTCCATTACATCCATAATTAACATGAAAAATCCAATAAATAATTAAGGTAAAGTACGGCAAAAGTTATTCAAACCTTGGTAGGCAGGATCCTGCTCTCAAGTACAATAGATCATTAACATACTCATCAAACAATGAGATGACTGACACGACATAAGCCAACCCCATACGAAGTGAATCTTCCTGGAAATTTAGGGACCTATGTTCAGTTGCAATTTCAGAGCAATAAAGAAAGCATCTTATTAATACACGAATGTAGATATGAGTATGACCCAAAGTTAAGACACTGGCAATTCTGCAAACCTGATGTACAATCACTCCACTGTAAAAACCCAAGAAGAAGCTAGAGATGACTGCTGCTGCTACTGCTCCCACAACAGCAAGAGGCCACAAAATTATAGCAAGACCCGCAAATGGCACACAAACAGTCTCCAAGAATGGTCCCTCTCTTCCAATTAGATCTTCTATGAGCCTTTTCCATCCTCTAACTAACATGTATGGGCTTTTCAAAAGGGCAATAGCTGAAATAAAAAGAACATCCACTGGAACACCTATCAAGATCACTACCAAACAGCTTGGCAATTTCAACAACCTAGAAGCATGAATCATATCCCAGCTCAATGTGCAAATTTTCTCCAAAAATGAAAGCACAATAAACAGTAGACACCGACCTTATGTCCATGGGCCTTTCATTTTCTGGGATTTTGTCACAGAGTTCATCCATGAAGGAGAAATATGAGTAGAAGCAAAAGTCCGTTAAATCGCGAACAACAGTGCAACCGCCTTGAACGGTAGACCAACTGCCATCCTAGATAAAATTACAGGATCACAACATAATACAGGTAATCTAGTGCCAAAATTGCATAAAAGAAAGGACATTTATCCAAGAACATCACTTCAACAATCTGACGGGATAATCCTGAGAAGCCTCTAGTTATTGGGGAGTTAACAAAAGAAGACCAATGCAGACATGGAGCTTTCTTGGTAAGTAATTTGTATTGATTACAAGTTGTGATTTGAGGAGAAGCTAGAAGAAATGAGAGGTAAAAAAGAACAACATGACTATAATATATGCAGTCTCTAACCCCATCCAGGAATATAATGGCAGGCCAGACTACTCATTATATAGATCTGTCCTTGAAGAGAGAAATGCTGAAGGAGGCTGGCAAAAAGCTTCGCAAAAATTGACAAGCCTCAAGATAGTGCATATGATAGCTGCCTGCCTGAGAGGGCCTTTATGGCATTTTTTGCTCCTTAGGGTCATAGGTAATTTTTTCTTGCCAAAAAACTGATTAAGAGTTTTTCTATTGATAAGTTGATGCAGTAGGAGCTAACATGGACAAGTGATTTCACAAAGCTCAAAGGCAACAAGTATGGGATAAATCACCAATTCAGATAGATATGTAGTGTTTTCAGTGATTCAATCCATCGGGCCAAATTTTTTCACGAGAAGCATCTTTAAAATGCTAACATCTATCAGGATCAATAAAATTCCATTACCTAGATCAAGAAATAATCAGAGAAGTATCATAGTCAAAGAGGATACCCAGCAAATGGAAACCAATCAATTTTTTCTTTTTTTCAAAACACCAAGCTAGAAGACCAGCAAGCTTACTACAAAGCAGTGGTAGAATTTGTCTGCGACATCCTCTCCAACAGCTTCAAATGTTGCTATCAGGGGAGCGAATATCCCATATCCTAAACCACCCAAAAGGCTTCCAATAATCCCAATTCCCAGCCAAAGAAGCAGAGGCACCGGTAATGATATTAGTGCTAGAATCTTCAAAACAAGTCCTAGTCTCTTAGTTCTGACAAAATGTTGGCAAAAGACAAGCATGCATCATGGACACAACATGATAAAACTGAAAGCATCATGCCAATAATCAATTTAAATCATACCTCGCAACACAGTAGAAAGTCCACAAAAGATGTGCTGGCCAGAGTCCAATAATAATAGCTCCATTTCCAAAAAGAATGACACACGCCACAATTGGACCAATGATTGCAGCTGCCAAGAATATACAACAATAAATTAAACTAGAATCGTAGTAACTAATCTTCTTAAGGTAAACTTATGAAGAATTGCTTTTATCATTCTGTCAGATGTGTTGCGTAGTTCTGTGGATATTTGGTATGGATAAAATTCGGCCTAACAAATTTCTCAACATCACCATTGGCAACCACAACTGTCTCCTATTAGTGACTCTAAGCACTAGCTGCTGCCAGTACAAAAGGTTTCCATTAACAGTGTAATATTTAACACAAATAAAAATTATATAAAATAAAGAGAATTATAAAAATAGCCATGGAAGAAAAAAAGGGATTTCCAGCATCAACAGTGATGCAGAAAAAATCTAATTAAGCAGATTTTCATTACTATATATAAGGCGTATGCCTCACATTGGAGAGTCAGGAGAGTAATTAAATTGGTGATAAAGGTTACAAACCCTAGTTTCACTCTATGTGTACCCTTGTACGAGTAATTATAATGAGGTCATTTCATTATCAGTTATAATCATTTGCATGAGATGACTTATCTCAGGTCCATCAATTGAGAAAGTGTTACCGATTGAGCCGGCACATTACCTATAACAAAATTTGCAGTTTCCAGCTCAACTAATTAAAGATGTCCCTTATCCTTTGCAAAGAAGGTTTGTTATGACAAAAAATTTGATGTTCAGTTGCACGAATGAATCAAAAGTTCCTGAAAAATTATTCCCCGTGTGCTACAAATTAAGTCTTCTCTTAAATGAATAAACATCATGCAAATCGCCAGCGTGTTCGATGAAGATTTTTCCTTATGACTTTAGCGACAGATATTTATTACAATTAAAATCTTAAAACTGCCAACACTATTATAGCATCTCAAAATGTCACGGTATAAGGACAAATCGTAGCCAAAGGTAGAAGCTCATGATTGGAGTCGGTGGTTCATCATCACTGAAAATGAAGGAATTCCGTAGTTGCTTACCACTTGAAACTAATGGCTTCAATAATATTTAAAAGTGCAAGCTTAAATAATAATAGAAGAAAAATATTAACGAGCAACTTCAAGTTTCTGAGGTTTTTCTGTGTATCATGTCTAACCTTGAAATTCTCCTTACAGTAATATAATCATGTTAGGGTCTGTTCGGATGGTCTGTTTTTCATCAGATCAGCGTCAAAATCTGTATTTTGTCTGTATTATATCTATTTTACATCAATATCTAATCCATTTGATTGTTTGATGAGTAAAAATATATATGTTTTTCACCGTGAAATCAGTCCGTTTGAAATCAGTAAAAAGCTGATTCCAAAACGACAAAGGAAAAAAAAATGGCGAAACAAACATACCCTAATAGCCAAAACAGTCATTTTGCAGGTCCGTAGAAGTTTAGGCTAGATAAAAACACTTTTAACTCGCCTTCTTACATATTCTCTTCCTATATAGTATCTAAACAACATTGAAAAGTGTAATAAATAAGTTTTCGCGAGTGCAGGATCAGACTAATACGGATGAGAACCCATAAACAGTTTTGTCCAAAATGAATGCACGGTTTAAAACAAGAAAAATCGTCAGACTGTTCCTAAAACGGAGCCTACTAAAATCCAGAAGTGATTCGTATCAGCATGATACCATGTGAAAAATCGACATCGTAAAAAAAACACTTTACCTTTGAGGAGGCCAAGGATGAATAGAGAGATAAAGAAGGGAAGGAAAGAAAGGAAGCTCCAAAGCTTGGCGAGAAACCCTACAGGAACCTCCATGGGAGCGGAGAGCGTACGCGAATAAGTTGGAGCGTAACAGATTAGTTAAAGAAAGCAAGAGAGAGAAAAGATGGTGAGAAAGAGAGAGAGAGAGAGAGAGAGAGAGACAGAGTGGTGGCGGTGGGATATAAAATAAAGTGAAGAAGTCACGTGGCGGTTACTGGGAATGGCGAAATCACAGATGGCCGTACCTGAGCTCATTGGTCCTGTGACACTAGTCTTCCTTTTTGGCGGGAATCAAAATTCCTTGACTCCGAATATAATGAATACGTTGCCGTCTTCCGCCGAAAGAAGTAAGATGAGGATGATATTATAACGTTAAAAAGTTTCAAAAAGGAAGTGGTAAGGTAACCTTCTTTTCCCTCTCTCTCTCTCTCTCTTTCTTTCTTTCACCATCTGCTTCTCATGAGATACAGGCTCGATTCGCCAGGTGACTCAAGTCATACTGGCTTTTAGTGGCCATATTATCGTATCATCGAAAAAAAATTTTAAAATGTAATTATCATATTTACTTTTATATATACGATCAAGGATAGTAAAAAAAAAAAAATATTTGCTTTCAATATAATAATTATCTACTTTAGTTTTATAGTACCGTTTGGATTGACATTTTTTTTTATTTTATTTGTATATGTTCCAAATTTGGCATTTGAAAAATGATGTATGCAAAAATTCATATATATTGAAGAGAAAATTTATAAATATTACATTTTATACATCGGAAAAGTTCTTTTCCTGGAATTTATATAAAGTAAATGTTAAACTACTCTAACTTTGTAGCAATTTTTTGGTCGTTTGGTTTTAAAAGAATGGTATATACATAATTTTATCTTCCTTTTAGAAAAATTCTACAATCTTGTAAATGCGTACTAAACCATTAAAAATATATATATAGTAATCGATACATTAAGTATTTTAGTAATGTAATCATGGTTGGATATAAACCTGAACAGTTAGATTATTAACAAGACAAGTTCCGTTAAAAATATGACAATATCATAGATTTTTTCTTTCTTTTTTGCACATGTTTCTTAACAAACATATCCACTTGAATAGATATCTAAATGATACCAAATAATAGAAATAAGATAACATACTCAAAACAATAGAAAAGGCATGTCATATTTATCACAACGCTATTACAGATAACTTGTATTTTGAATCCTCGTTCACAAGGAAGGAATTATTAATAAGTGATGTCAATGGTTAGAATTCAATTAATGATCACTACAATCAAGGAAATGGTGAATTACACTAAAAGATCTTATCGTTTGGGGGTAAATTTATCTGAGATCACAACATTTCAAATGGTTAGAAAAAAGATCACAACATGTAAGAAAGTGAGTCAATTGAGGTCACAATTGACACGTGTCATAGCGTATCGAATCTTTTGAATTTTAATTAAATATTTCTTCTCTTGATGCATATCAATGGTGCCTTCAATTAACCCACTTGTCTAAACGTTTGACCTCAATTAAACTTACTTCCAAATATTTTGACTTTTCAGTGTAATTTATCCATGAAATAAAAGGTTCAATGAATGAATAAGATGTATAATTAAACACTCAATACTGAGAAAGCTTTGACATTACTCTACTAAATAATGATTCCATATTCAATAACTTAAGATAACATCCAGTGATCCAATACATAAAGTTACAAGCACACGCATGCTAGAAATATGGTTGGTTAAAGAGAGGAAAAACCACTTGCTAGGATTATTCTATATTAGTATGTAACACAACTATCTACAAAGGAAGTAAAATAACTATCTAAATAATTGCATCACGAAATTTCAGATCCATATAATTCTCTTTCCATAACAAAAATATTGAGAAAAATTGTTGAGTTAAAAATAAAAGTTGGTCGCGTCAATAACTTCTTCAAAGGTCTTGTTGTAGAGACCTTCTAATATGTAATTAGCAACTCTACTTTGAAACATCCTCAAATTATCAAACATATAATTAGAAGCTCTAATGCCCTACCATAACCATGACTATTAAACAAATGGATCCATATTAAATTTTTTATCTAAGAAAACTAAAGACAATGAAACATGTTTTCCTAAAATTAAACTTTATCACAAAAATCAATCTTTTCATTTTAAATTAGTAAATTATATTCTTAATCTTATGCTTGAAAGTATCTACAATAATACATGACAAGTTTTCAACTCGTGCTATGCATCTATATTGTGTAACTTAGTTTTATCAAATTTTTGCTGCTTATTAGCCACCATGCAAACGTTAGGGGATAGCATTTTGTTGGTAGTTTGATCATAAGTTATTGTGCCCGTAATTGCGACTAGCATCTAAACACTAACTTGGACACTGCAACAGAACTAACTAATAACCCCTAGAATACAATGACCATCTAGGTGTTATATTGTAGTATACCCGACACTGGTTACTTATCTCTTTATTTTTAAGCCCACAATCCTAAATCACAAATGCTTGGTAAAAATATGGTATGGTGCATTTAATACGAAGATGGTGGCACACCTTTTACTTAATGATAAATTTTTTGAAGAGCCTACAAGTACATTTCTTAAGGCAAATATTACACATTGAATAAAGTTGTTTATTGATAACTAAATTCAATCTATTTTTATAATTAACTAACTAAAGTTTAAAAGTGTTAATTTACTATTTACAAACTTTTTGAAGTCATTTATAATATTTTGATTAGGTAGAAAATTGCAAGAATATACAAAGTTTAGGTAATTAATTGCAAAAATTGGCAAAATTCAGGTAATAAAATGCAAAAAAAAAAAAAATCCAAATATTGAATTGACACTTTTATACTTTAGGCTGTTAATTGTAAAGCTTGATAAAGTTTAGGTACCATAATTGTCACACTCAAAGGGTACCCTAAACATAACAGTCCATCGCATACTAAACAAGACTTAGGAATCACTACTACGGTTATTCAGAAGTCTTATATTAGATGCAAGGTGTTCCCTTACGATAATAGAATACATATGCAATTGGAGATAGATAGTTTAACTTAATAGAATAAGCATAAAAATATAAACCATAGATATCTCTAAATCATTTACAAAATACTTAAGGACATTCCCCCGCAAAATAATAATCAGTCTAGGTAAAAGTTTTTGACAGCAACTCGAGCGTTTAAGGTTTCTTATAGAAGTCTATATAAAAGCTAATATAAATTTCTAAGAGAAACTCCTATTCTCACATTACCTGAGTTGGCCAAGTCCTGAGACACAACCATAGGTACGGGAACTGCAACAGAAAAAACTGTGGGGTGTATAAGCTACACTAACTTAGTGAGTAAATACTTCTAGAATACACATATCCCACAATTACATACATACAATCAAGTTGATTAATTATTTATATGAAATGCAACAACCACATGAGCAAACAAGACATATGATTAACCGAAAATCATATGTCGAATGGATTTACGCCCTCCATTCGGGGTTAGCAAATTAACGAATCATGCGATACTACCTTGAATTATTGTTCCATTTTATGGCTCACAGGCAAACCATCTCATTCATACCATTTACAGATCACGGAGAACCAACCATGATTAAATGCACCATCCCCATCGTGAAGTGATTATGTCCATATTACTTATTAATCCGAATAATCATTTATTCAATTTCATGGGTGACCAATCAATTTACAGACACTCATTATCATGGCATATGGACATGCATCAATTAATGACTCGATTTCGATATACTTAGCACATTTTTCACAATACATCAAGATAGCACACATAATCCCATAATTATCCATCATGTATTTTCAATTTTTATCTTTGCCTATCATTCTACTGCAACTATAATTTACAAGCATAATACGGAATAGTAAATAGGAAGTACGACTCACTCCGCTATGGACATCGGTCTCCAATCGTAGTAATCTGGGGGCAAGAACTCCTCCGATTCAAGGTCACCTAAACGAAAGAAAACCTAAATGAGTATTTCGAGCCATAACTAATTCCAACTTATTAAACAAAAACTTTTAAGTTTGAAATTTTCGTGGTAAATGGAAATTCCAACTTAAAATGGCCATAACGTGGTCATTTTAACTCGGAATTTCGCAAATAAGCAGTTTATTTCTATCTACTTCGAAATTTCTATCTATCTGTGATGTTATTCCTAAGTTTTGAAAACTTTTGGGTCTTAGAAAGCTTGGATCAGATCTGATCAGTAGCTAAAAACCATATTTCCGAAATTGTTTTGTGAAATTTACATTGTTTTTACCAAGTATATTATATGTGCATGCAATATCAATAAGTTATTATCATGAATGACATGATATGAGCTATCTATATGTATATCCTTGGTGATATTTGATTAAAAAGAAGTTTTAGAAAACTTCTACTTTGCAAAAGTTCAAGGATACTTGACTTAGAAAAACTAGCTTTACTTCTTGCAAAATCACCTTTGTTTTTTACTAAAATAAAGCTTTGATGATCTATATGCCTAACACTTTCATTATTTTAATAAAATTCTTTATTTAAGAGTTAGAAAATACATGTTTAATAGGGGTTTTGCCTAGTTACGAATTTTACAAAATTTTAAGGAATGAAAATAGTGTTTGATATATGTTTTGAAACCCTTCCTTTGTTTTAGAATTATACTTTGATGAAATCCATTTATTCTTGTCAAGATTGAGTCCTTACTACATCTATTCTCTAAGACTTCTATTTTTCTATTAAAATTCTCATTTTGACATTTGAAAATAGGTGTTTAAGTGGGGGTCATTTCTAAATCCGAATTTTGAAATTTGTTTTTGAGATTGTTTCTTGTGTAAAGCTCATTTAATCTTTCTGAAATTAAGTCCTAATCAAACCTATTCCCTAAGGTTTCAATTTCTTTAATAAAACTCTTGTTTTGGAGTAAGAAAATAAATGTTTATTTAGCATCTCATCCTAGTTACGAATTTTAAGCTTTTATTGGGGTTAAGACAAAGTTCTAACTTAACTTTTGTAACTTTTCTTATTTTGAAAATATCTCTCAGTAAAACTAAGCTTAACTCATCAAAATCATTTCTTTATGATGCCTATTTCATAAACGCTTCATATTTAATGTAAAATCTTCATTTTAGAGTTGAAAGTGAGGTTTTCAAAATAGGTGCCTTTTTCCATTCGAATGTCCAAAATTTATTTTTGTTAAAACTAAAATAGATCTTGAACTTTTTTGCATATTCTCATTATTATCATATTACTACAAGTCTTTATTCACATAAAACAAGGTTTTCATGGCATTTATGTAAACAAATTGATCTATTATATCATTCATGTCATGAATGTAAATGCATGATGAATATTATGGATATGAGGTTAGTAATAGAGTGTATGCACAAAAATATCAATATGAACAATATAGAGCAATAATATAGCAAAATAATAGTAAAACAACTTAAATATAGAGATCCACATTATTGCGATGGCAAGAATATTATGTTTAAGTGTAAAGACCCAACCCACTAAATCTCAAGATTTAGAGTATCGAGTCCCGAACCACATATAACATTTTCACATTATATGTAAGGTTGTCCTAAACTAACAATTTATGAGAATTATTTGATCAAATGTACTAAAACTTTATAAATAACCTTTAACAAAACAAGATTGCTAATAAAAGCAATCTATACATATATATACATCATATGTATAAAGTCAGTGCCAATACAAGACACTACAAAAATTACAAGTTTTTCCTTAGACAAAAAGCAACCCTAAGAGATCTTAAGGTCTTTACAGCTTAAGCTTATCTATCAAGCCTTTTATACAGAGAATTTTACTTTAACAAAAGTTTCTCCAAAAATCCAGGGCATTCGAGTCCTATTCGTCCCACTCGTCCATAAATCTCTCGAAGTCTAACCCGTAACCCAGATCATCATATAACTCATCTCCATTACCTGAAAAAGCAGCAAAAGTGAGCCAAAGTCTCAGTACACAATAACAAAATATAAGAATAATTTATCAAGCAAACTTAAATCAAATGGGATGCATCAATGATTCAAGTCATTATCTTATTAAGTTTTCTTTTACAGAACAGCAGGAGGGTGTTCAAACCCCGGGATCATGCTCTAGGAATTTAGGGGTCCCGAGTAACAGTATTTGCTCAGGAGATTGATATAAGTAATCTAAATACTTATATCTCCTATATCTATTCCATAAAGAAATAGCTTCATTTAGGGTTCAAAAGTCGTTGCCCGATTCTACTTAAACTCAGTCCACAACATGAGCCTAGTTCATAAGTTTCCATAAACTTTGAACTAAACCATGGTATTTCCCTCTAAGTTTAAGCAAACGTTACTTGGATACTATTCCCCCCATCGGTTATCCACTTAACCAAAATGAATCGCTATTGCATCATCGCGTATCATTGCATCATGACTTAAGTTAAGCGCCTAACTAACATGTCATTGTATCATGACAGGTTTGTTGCTCCTCGGACTAGATTAAACAGCGTAATAGACATCCAATTCATCAAAGCATTAAGCTGAATTGAATTAAATCAATTTAAGAATGCCTAGTCCTAGCACACAACAAACAAGCTATTGCGTACCTGAACACGATAGTAAATTATTATATTCACTCAGAGGGGAAATAACCGAGGAACCTTTAACTAAAATAAGAATATCAAAATAATCAATAATTGAATGTAGAATTCACACACACACATACACACACACACACACACATATGTATATATCACAATCCTAGGTTAACTATACAAGGAGATTCAAATAGCTTAGCATATAGTTTTAACATCTAATTCATACATAAAACATGTTTATTTAGCTTGTATATTCATTAGAAGGTCATATACGAAGTAAAGATTGAAAATTGAAGAAGTTTGAATTTGAAAAACTCAAGGGTACGCGGCCTTTCTACGTAGGCAAAATTTAAATGAACACCGGCAGCGTTAAAATTATAAGTCGGCGGCGTTACGCTCGGCGTTAAATATTTTGATTTTGTTCGCATCCAACACCGCTCATACGCCGGCGGCGTTGAATCCCTAATGGCCGGCGTACACTCTGAAAAAAAACATTGGCAAAATTTTCTTGCAAAAGCCGGTGGCGCTCGAAGCGGCTTTACCAGATGCCGGCGCACGTTCAAAAACAGACCTATTCGAAAAGAATTTATTTCTCTTGTTTTGCACTTTGCAAATTCATAACCTACAATACTTTTAATCCTTCTTCAAGCTCATATTTAGCTTCATATACTATCTTCTATCCACATTAATCAATACCAGCAACTTTGAACATTAAAACAACACGTTAAACCACTTCAATCACATCAAATCCTCCTCTCCTCTTCCCTTCAACTTCAACTACTTAAATCAACATTACTCCTCACCGACACTTCTTATAACTAGTATAACACATAAACAAGTTCACACAATAACAAAACACAATCCAACCTATATCAATGCATGAACCATACAACTCAAAAGATATTAAACTCATTCTACCATAGATTTCACATATATACTACAAGAAAGGAAATAAAACAAAAGTCTATACTTGTATTGACTTACATGAATAAGCCTTAGCTTGGAGAGATTTTTGATTCCATGAGCTTGGTATTAGTCTTTGGTTTAGGGCTTGTAGTTTGAAGGAAAGGAAAAGAGAAAATGAAAGAAAGAAGAGGAAAATTCATATGAAAATGGAGGGCTGTCAAAAGAGGCCTTAATTGATCAAATTTATGATTCAAAATTATCTTAAGTTTTGACTTTTGAGGCATATAAGACTTTGGGTTGAATTTGGTTTAATTTGGAGCTCATTTCGGTGTAATTTAAGCATGAAAAATAAGCTTAATTTTGTAAAATTTCTGTCAACAATTCCTTAGACAATTCAAAAGTTGATTTTATAAATTTAAACATAACACAAACATATTAATGTATAAAAGACACAAATATTAATTATACTATACACACATTAATGTATATGAAGCAATAACATTAATTTCATTACACATAATTACTTATATCAATAATTTACATTAATAAACATAACATATCAAACATATTTCTACACATTCAATTTCATAAATCGAAACTACTTCAAACTTAATATCTAGGACTAATATTGTATTCACATGCAAATTGTAGTTATTGAATAATTTAGATTATTCATTAAGTGTTTCCATATCCTTAGCTAAAGGTCATGAGGATTTTTGCTGGACCATGCATGTATGATCTTGCTCATTACATGTTTTATTTGTGGTGGGGTTTAGATCTATTACCTATAAAGTGTATGGAGCAAGAAAACTTGACGAAAAGAAGTGTGTGTGTGTGTGGGGGGGGGGGGGGGGGGAGGGGGTGGGTTTAGAGAGAGCTCATGGCACTAAAGAGGAAGAGAGAGAGAGAGAAAAACTTTTCAAAAGTTTGATTTTGTGAAAAAAAGAGAGAAAGTGAAAAGGTGAAAGTATAAAGGTGTTTACATAGGAAATAAAATTAGGGTTTGTGTAGATAATAAAGAAGAAAAAAATAGAATAATTGGAGTGTGTACAAAGGGACGGGGGAGGGGGGGGGGGAGGAAGGAGGGGGGTTCTAGCTAGGAGCAGAGAGAGAGATGTGAGTTTGTTTTGTGTAAAAAAATTCAAATTAATAAAGTAATTTAAGTATATAAAATGTATTGGAAAGTAAATGTAAGGAATATGATGTAAGGATGTAAGGCTAAATTGTAAGAATGTAAGAATAGGCATGATTGGTTGTACTTGGTGAATAGTATGATTAGAAATAAAAAAGTAGATTAGATAATTAAATTACCGGTAATAATGAAATTAAGATAAAAATGATGTAATTATAATTTTTATAAACCGAAAAATTCTTATAATTATATTTTTAAATTCCTTATTAAATTTTGATTCTAAAGAGTCCTATATAATATTTTTCTATTTTTGAGTCTCGAGTACCGGTTTTCGAGAACAGATCCCGATCGGGTTTGAAACGATCGAATTTCTCTGAATTTGATCTTTTTATGTTTCGATATATTATTTAGGACTGTATTCTAGAGCTAACTCATATTTATTGTTTCGAGGTTTCATTATCGGTATTGCCGGACTTAGGGTACCTAGGTCCAAACTAGCTCTAGGATATTCTTTTAAGGTTTCGGTTTCCAATTCCGATTTCTGAAACCGAGTTCAATTTGCTAAGAAAAAGAGGGCTTACAACCTACCCACCTTAAACAGAGTTTTGTCCTCAAAACTGAAACTTATGTACCTCTTTCCTGAAATAACTCGGGGTACTTTCTTTGAATCTCCTCTTTAGTATCCCAGGTTGCTTCCTCAAACGCATGGTTCCTCCATAACACTTTCTCATACCAGATTTCCTTATTTCGCAATCTGAAATAACCATGAAATTTCCAACTTATATTTTATATGTGTTATTGAATTTATACATGCTTTTGATATGTATTGAATATGATTTGTGTTCATGATGAACTATGTGTTTTATTATTGTGTTAAATATTCAATACTCTAGAATTTATTAAATATTTAGTTCATAAATTTAAATTGCATTAACATGTAAGAATTATATTGGAATTATTAAAATAAGTAAATAGATCCATGTACATAAGCCTCATCATAGCATAATTCTTTTACCTTAAAGGGAGCTTAAACACAACATTAATTAACCAAAGACAAGTTTATTAATTAGCAAATGATAAGTCATTAGTCCCTTAACCTCTTATGCCTCAAAAATCAAAACTTAAGATAATATCAACTCAAATAGTGCAAAATTCGTGCACAATTTTCAGACTCCTAACATGCCTCCAAAAGCTTCAAAACACAATTTTATTCTTCTCCAAAGCTCTCCCATGGATCTATTATAGATAAGCCTTTCATCTTCTACAATTTCCACCACATCAAAAGCATGCTAGAGGATCACAAAACCAAGGTCTAAAGTTCTATTGGTAAGTATGTTTTTCATGTCTTCAAAATATGCAAGTTCATTGTTTCTTAGCAATAAGTTTTTTAAGCTTAAATTTGTGTTTGAGGACTTATATGCTTTGTTGGTTGTATGAGAAGTGTTTTGTTGTTATAGGAGTTAATTGTATATGTAGTATAAGGGATTAGAAGTGTTGAGAAGTGCAAATGGTTGATGACTAAATGTTGGGTGTAGTGATTTGGGGTTTGAAGTATGATTTGTGTATGATGATTGGTGGTGGAAAGTTTGATGTTTCGAGTTGGAGTTTATGTTGTTTGAATAATGTAATGAACATACAACAAGCTTTGGGAAGTTTAGACTAAGTTTGAGAATTTTTGAAAGTGAACAAAGTTGTAATAAATAGGGGAAATCAAAACATTTTCGTATAGGCTAAATTTTGGTCGTACGCCGGCATCTGAGGCTTCTACGCCGCGCTTATAGGCGGTGTTGGAAGCGAACAGAGTTAAATTTGTTAAAGCTGTTTGAACGCACGGCTTTCGCTGGAAAGTCAACTGGCGTTCATTTTTTTTCACATTGTACGTCGGCTCTGGGAATCAAAGCCGCCGGCGTAGAGTGAGAAGCTGCCAGCATACATGGATACGCTGCGGTTTCTACTCTCTGTAAACTTTTGGAAATTTGAATTTTGCATTCTACACCGGCTCATAGCCGCGGCGTAGAATGAAGGCGGCCGGCGTACCCTTGAACGCTGCCAGCGTTGGCAGTGTTGATTTTCAGAGTGTTGAACACCGGTTCAAAGCCGCCGGCTTTGAGTGCCGGCGTATCCCCTGCGCTTTTGAATTTTAAAAACTTTCTTCAAATTTTCCGAAGTTTGATATATGATTGTAGACACCCAATTTTGCCAAATTAATTAAGGCTTAAAATTTAATTAAATTCATTTTTCAAAAACCTTAAGTATTGATGAAATTGGCTAAGTGATCAAGGCACAGGCCAAATGGCCTGTTGGTTAAACATATGGACCCAAACAACACTCAAGCTCAATGACACAGGTTCAAACCCTAGCAAAGCAAATTTTTGCCTTTTTTATCATTTTTGTCTTTTCATTTTCCTCAAATGTGACTTTTGCTTTACTTTGCATCAGTTTTTAACTGACAAAAACATCATTGATGTCAAAATTGATGATGGGATTGCAAAGTGGTTACAAAATATGAAAGATTAGTGCAAAAACAACCCAAAAGTTACAAAATTCAATGTATAAAGCATTCAATTGTACATGAATGAGGAGTTACAAAATTGAGTGGATGAATCTGGCATGGAATATGAAAACAATCATCAATTCATCAGTTTCAAACAATTTAATCATGGATTTTCTAATTAAATTCGTGGAAAAAATCAAAGGGCAAAAATCAATTCATTTTTGAAACTGTTCGAAACTGAAAATTGAGCTTGCAACTATAAATAGGAGGTCCTAGGAGCAAAAGGCACAAGTCAATTTCAGAAAAACGCATACATAACCATATCAATTCGAGATTCTCGAATTTAGGAAGAAAAATTCGAATTTTTCAAATTCGAAGTGATTGAATCAAATTTGATCAAAATTGAGTGTGTTAGGAATGTTAGAAACCTAATTTTGATGTTTTAGTTTGCTTGAATTTGATCAAATTGATCAAATTAATCTCTGAAAATTTTTTTTATTTTGTTCATTAACGCCGCCGTACGACCACCGCCGGAACCGCCGCTTGCCGCCGTTCTGGGCGCGAACCACCACCTTCAGAGGACGCGCCGTCGCAGCAGGAGTCGGGCCGACAAGCTTCCAGCCGCTGAGGACCACCGGAGCCGCCGAAATCCGCCCCGAAAAGTCCCGTCATCGTCTTCTTCACCCGCCGGAGCTCCGAGATCCGACCCGAAGATCCGAATCCAACCCGGTCGGTCATCGGTCAAGGTCTCAACTCAGATCGGTCGGTCCAGATTCAATCAAGCAGATCAGACGGCCCAGATTCGATCAAGCAGATCAGACGGCCCGGATTTAATCAAGCAATCAGACGGCCCGGATTCCATCAAGCGATCAGACGGCCGGATTCCATCAGCGATCAGACGGCTCAGATCGAGTCAACAAGATCAGACGATCCAGATCGGTCAGCGAGATCGACGCTCCAGATCTCGTCCGCTTCATCCACGGTCCAGGTTAATCCGTATTATTTTAATTTTTATTATATAATTAATTTTAGAAAATAGCAAAAAATAGTAAAAAATTCATAAAAAATTCAGAAAAATCCAGAAAAATCCAGAAAATTCAAAATATTTATTTTTCATATAAATTTGTTTTTTTTATATTTTTAAATTTTTTTAATATTTTTAATGTGTATTTATACACAAATTGCCTTAGAAATGCATATTTAATGCATGAAAAATATTTTTAATATATTGTAAATTATTCTGGATATGTTGTGAGTTTATGTTGTAATTTAAAAAAAAAAAAAAATAAAAATAAAAAAACAATAATAATGATAAAAATAGATAAAAATGACAAAATTGGATTTTCCAAAACCAAAATTTTTTTAGAAAAAAAAAATGAAATAAAATAAAATGATTTTCGGACTTAGAAAAAATGTTTTCATAAATAAAAAATCAATTGATTAGATCATAGGGTCATCAAAAAATGATTTTTTATAAAAACTTGAAAATTTAATGAACTTAAAATGAAAAGAGTTCAAAAATATATAAATTGATCAACAAATTAAGTTCTTTTTTAAAAGAACTACGTTTTGTCTGATCTCGATTAGCGAGTACGTAGCACCTGCGGGGCGACATAAAAAATAAAAAAAATGTTTTTGTTTTTTTTATTGTGAATAAATATTTTTGTAAATATAAGATATTTTGTTGATGTTTATGTTCTAAAAATAATAAAAAAATAAAAATGAAGAAAAGCACATAAAAAATAAAATAAATGATTTGACTTGCAAATATTTGTTATGTAATATATTATTTGATTTTTTTTTTGAGCATGAAAAGGATAGATCATAGTTTAAAATTCCGAAAGTGGTAACCATTGGTTTTAATAGGTTAGCCCCCGAATCCATGATATCTGGTTTTTAAAAGTTGATTTTTTCAAATCAAATTTTCGCAGACTAGTAGCTAAGTTAGGATCAACGACCCATTGATCCTAGCTTTTTATTTTTTCCCGATTTATATCGGGTGGCGACTCTAAAATTTTTTTTTAATTTCTTTTAACCCCTAGTCGAGATTCATGTTAAATGGGTTCGGGTTTAATGTGAATCGGGTTAGGAGAAATGAACCAGATAAGATAAGTGGAAAAAATCCAGGCTCGACAATGATCAATTAAGTATTTGTTAAGTGTTCTATGATATAATAGGATATTTAAATGCTTTATTATGACTTTGTATTAATTTATTTAAATTTCTTTGATTAATTGTATTTTCAACTAGTTAATTAATGCTTAAGATAAGTGTGAAATTTAATGTTGTTTTAAACAGTGATAGATTATGGCCCAGCTAACCCCGTTAATTCCCGAGCTATCTTAGGTACGCAGTGACTTGATTGTATGTTTATTAGGATAGGCATACTTAAATTTGATATAAATTCTAAATGACTTAAATATTGCTTGAATTGCTTGTGTTTTCACCGTTGAATTCGGTCCGAGGAGCTGTAACTTATCATGATGCAATGACATGTTAGTGTAGGCGCCTAGGCCAATAGTCATGATGCAATGACTAGGCTCGGCGGATAATCGATAGGAAATGTAGTAACTGAGCAATATTTACTTATTCTTGAAAAGAAATAGTATAATTTAATTCAATGTTTATGGGAGCATGTGAATTAATTTATATTATGGATTGAGTTAAGTGAAGTTGGGCAACGACTATATAACCTATATGAGATTATTCTTTTCAGTGTAACGTTATCTAGGAGATATAGATATTCGAGCTATCTATATCAACCCCCTGAGCATCGTGAGCGTTACTCAGGATCTCCAAAATCCCATGGCTTGTCTTGGAGTTTGAATACTCCAATGATGATTTGATCAATGAATACTAAAGAATGAAAAATGAAACAGTAATTGCATTGTATTAGTCTAGGTATGATTGTCACTACGCTTTTGAGTGTTGTTGCTGTGTACTGGGCCTTTGGCTCACTATTGCTATTTTCAGGTGATGATGACTGTTATGATGATATAGGCTATAAGTCGGATTGGGAGAAGTTTATGGATGAGTAGGGCGAGTAGGAATCGAGTGCAAGATGGCAAGGAAGAAAACTTTTGAACAAGTTGTTTGGTTCAATATATGTATTTTGTATTTTGAATAGAGGCTTATTAGTTAAGCCTTGTTTGTATATAAAGACTTAAAGTCTATTTTTTGTTCTTGTTTTGTAAAAACTTATGTAAGTTTTGTTATGTCATGTGTTTGACACAAAATTGTAAATTATTTCTTTAAAAGTTCTATATGAATAGATTACTCCAGTGAGTAATCCATTTGTAAAAATTCTTTATATCAACTTATAGTGGGATTAAACAAACAATTCACATAAATTGTTAGATTGAGGACAACCTTACATATAATATGAAAATATTATATGTGTTGGGGACTTGACTTGCTAAATCTTAAGGATTGGTGGGTCAGGTCTTTACACAATCTTTGTGTTTTCTTATCTAAGATTTGCATTGGATGTTCCTTGTAGGTAAGGTTTTCTTTTAACTATATGGGTTCTAACTCCATTATTCTTTCCGGATCTGGTACATATTTCCTTAATACCAAGATATGAAACACATTATGCACTCCCGATAGATTCGGAGGCAGAGATAAATGATATGCCAGATCTCCAACTCTTTCCACTATCTCAAAGGGTCCAATGTATCTCGGGCTCAACTTCCTTTGTGTACGTACTCTTTGTATACTCTTAATAGGATTCACCTGCAAGTACACATGTTTACCATTTGAAATTCAAGAACTCGTCTCTTCAAATATGCTTAACTCTTTTGCCGGTTTTGTGCTTCCTTCATCTTTTGCTGTACGACTCTCACCTTATCGGCTGCCTTTTGTACCAAGTCCGGCCCAATAGTAAGCTTCTCTACGTCATCCCATAATAGACATGACCTACAACGCCGTCCATACAAGGCTTCGTAGGGTGGCATATGAATGGTCAAGTGGTAGCTATTATTGTAAGCAAACTCAATCAGGGATATGTGATTATCCTAGCTTCCCTTGAATTCCAAAACACATGTAAGCAAACTCAATCAGGGGTATGTGATTATCTTAGCTTCCCTTGAATTCCAAAACACATGCTCTCAACATATCTTCTGAGGTCTAAATCGTCCGCTGACTGTCCATCGGTGTGAAGGTGATATGCAGTACTAAAATGTAGCTTTGTACCAAACTCTTTTGTAGGCTTGTCCATAACTTAGATATGAACCTCGGTCTCGATCTGGAATAATTTCCACGAGTATACCATGTAGTCACACTATTTCTCGGATATAGATCTTGGCTAACTTATCCATAGAGTATGTCATATTAATCGGTAGAAAGTGTGCTAACTTTGTTAATCAATTCACAATTACCCATAATGCGTCACAACCTGTTGGAGTCTTTGGAAAGCTGCACACAAAATCCATGGATATCTAATCCCATTTCCATTCAAGGATAGGCAAAGGTCTTACCAATCCCTCTGGCCTTTGATGTTCTACCTTCACTTGTTGGCAAACTATACATTTCATAACATAGTCTGCTACATCATTTTTCATGCCATTCCACCAGTAGTGGCTTTTCAAGTCTTGGTATATTTTGATACCTCTAGGGTATATCGTATAGCCGGAGTTATGGGCTTCACTCATAATCTCCTTCCTTAACTCCTCATCTTCTGGTACACACAGTTGTCCTTTCATTATGACCACATCCTCTTCATCTATTACAAAGTTGGAGTATTTTCCTTCTTGAATCTCCTTTTTAAGCTTTTGCATTACTTCATCATATCGTTGAGCCTCTCTGATTCTCTTAACCAAGGTCAGTTCCAACACTAAATTGGTTATCTCCAATTCTACACTTTGTCCAATGAATTCAATCTTTAATTTCTCAAATTCTCTTATTAGTTCCTTTTGACTTGTGATTAATGCAGCCTGCATTTACTTTTCCCAGACAATAGTTAATTCCCAGATCATAATCTTTGATCATCTCTAACCATCTTCTTTGCCTCATATTTAGTTCCTTCTGCTACGTGAACAATACTTAAGGCTTTTATGATCTGTATATATCTCGTACCTTTGTCCATATAGATAGTGCCTCAAAAGCTTTAAAGCAAAAACAACTGCGACTAACTCCAAATCATGCGTAGGGTAGTTCTACTCATGTGGTCTTAACTGTTGAGAAGCATAAGCGATAACTTTTCCTTCTTGCATTAGTACACATCCAAGGCTATTCCTTGAAGCGTCACTATGCACAGTATAAGATTTCTCCGGGTCTGGCAAAACCAAGATTGGTGCTGATACCAGCCGTTGTTTTAATTCTTGGAAACTCTGCTCCTATTTATTTGTCCAAACAAACTTCTCATTTTTCTATGTTAATGCTTAGCTATTTTTGAAAAATCCCTTAAAACTTGTGATAATAGCTAGTCAATCCCAAAAAGCTTCTTACTTCGGTTACCGTTTGCGGCTGTTTCCAATCCATTACAGCCTTGATCTTCTCGGGGTCAACCGAGATGCCTTCTCCTAAACAACATGTAATCTCCTTAATTTTACATAACCCGATTATAATAAATATTATAATAAAATATAAAGTCATAAAGAACTATAATAAAAATATAAAAAATCACTCTAAATTTTTTGTGATTTGAATTTTAAGTATAAACAAATTAAAATAAAGAATCATTATTAATAAAGACCTTAAAAATACATAATGTTCAAAATAAAGTATAAATAAAAGAATAAAGAAAACTGTTTAATATTTAAGAACCTAAGTTTTAATATTCGAAACATATCAATACCTTTAAGTTACATAATATGGGTCTATAGAAACTAAAATTCTTATCTAACCTGGTAACTTATAATTAGTAAAAAGAACCAAGTAACAATTATAAAATAAATATTAAATTTCTAATTTAATAAAAAATCTAGAATAAATCTATAAATAGTAATTAATTCATATGTAATTTTAAACCCTATAAATTTATAATAAATTCAAATTAAGGGCAATTATAATTATTAATTTATCAAAATACCACCTAACAAAACTTTTAAACTGATAAAATATAATTTACGATAACAAGTATAAAAGTTGAAAAGTAAAAGCATTAAACTAAAGATTCTATGTATACCAAAGTATTTAGAATTTTAATACGATAATAATATAAATTTTTATCCAAAAATATTATCGAATCAGTATTTATCATACGTATCATTTAATCCACAAAATTAACTTTTTACACTAGTTCATATTTTTACCCACTCCTTACATAGTTGTTAGTTATAAATTTATCATATTCTTTTTGTTTTTGTAATTCCATTCACTCTAACTCCCTTACTTTTTTTTTTCACGTTTCACATTTTTTTTTTGGATTCTCCTTCTGTATGTAACAAACGTGCAAAGATTAACACACATACACATATATTCAATGGAAATTCTATACATACCATAATGTTCAGAATATTTAATATCGATAATTATAATTTTCATCTCAAAATATTATCGAATAAGTATTTATCATACATATCACTTGGACCCAAAAAATTGATTTTTTTCACAAGTTCGTATTTTTCCCAACTCCTTACATAGTTGTTGGCTATAAATTCATCATCTTCTCTTTGTTTTTGTATTTTTATATCCTATCTTCCTTACATTTTTTTTTATTTTCATTCCACATTCTTTCCTTCTCTTTAAATTTCTGGAACTCCTCTGTATGCATCCAATGGATCAAAACTCTTTAAATAAGCGATATATTTATACCTGATTAGCTTAATAAACTACTTTAAAATCTAGATAATTATCAATTAATCATTATTATAATATTTTCTCCTTATTTTACGGTGTGTATACGTTTGCAAATCTATAAATATACGTCTGGGAATTTCTCGTTTGTGCAAGCCGAATTACACCTCCAATTTGATCAAAAATTTACTTATATAGTCAACAATTTACACACAATGACTAATGGGATATATCCAGCACATACACACATAATTAATATATCAAAACAATATACAACACACACACGAAGCTAGATTTTCAGGAAAAACTCACGCGCAAAACCATCACCATTCTCATCCTTATTTCCTTCTATATATACAACATAATGAACAAACAAACAAAAGAAGTTATTACACAACTAAACCCACTTCTAACAAGCCTAGAAACACCTTCCAAACATAGCAAATATGAACCCAAACTCTGCCTTTATTAAAGTAAAACTCAAGCTCAGATTTAAGCAAACCAGGTAAGTTTGATCCATTTTTGAGTTAG
>JAMXBD010004049.1:0-87230 GCA_024138025.1 Combretum micranthum | reverse complement strand
ATGTCAGGTGAACATGTCCATGATTTCAATTTGATCTAGAAATTGACAAGACTTATCACTAGAGATTAAGAGAAAGATGAGCAGAAAATACAAGAGCAATGGAGAGGGAGGAATATCCTCAAGAAGGAGATGGAAGAAGGAGTGGAGATCATGGAAATGGACACAATGGGAACCCTGCTACACAGCAACAAAATTTGCCAATTCCTATTATGGCCAATGATAATCCTCCTCATCCGATAGCAGGAAATAAGATTCACAGACCTATGTGGGAATACTTTATGCCCACAGTTGATGAAGTTTCACCGTCCATTAATTGGCCCGCTATTCATGCAAACAACTTTGAGTTGAAGCCAACTTTGATACAAATGGTGCAAGTAGATCAATTTGGTAGAGGTAGTTTTGAAAATCGACATGACCATCTGAAGAATTTCCTGCAGATTTATGCTACCATAAAGAGTAATGGGGTTTCTAATGATGCTATTTGCCTTCAACTATTCCCTTTTATGCTTAGGGACAAGGCGAAAAGTTGGTTAAATTCTTTACCCCCACACTTTTTAACAAGTTGGGACCAGTTGGCACAACAATTTTTGGAACAATTCTTTCCTCCCAACAAGACAATCCAACTGCGGAACGAAATCTTTTCTTTTCGGCAATTTGAAGGCGAAGCCCTATATGAAGTGTAGGAAAGATTTAAGGAACTTCTTAGACGTTGCCTCATCATGGAGTCTCTCTTCATGATTAGATGAGAATCTTCTACACAGCTCTTGGAGATCAATTGAAAACGATGATTGAAGTGACAACAGGTGGGAACTTGATGTACAAGAATGCTCAAGAGGCTTACGATTTAATCAATGGGTTGACAAAAACTACTTTTCACTGGCATAGTGAGCAGAATAAGCCAAGACCGATGGATGCCATTTATGAATCAGAGACAGTTTCTAAACTTCAACAACAAGTGGCCTCGCTTACTATTCAGATGAGGTAAATGCAACCTATGTCAGGAGCGGGACTAATTTATAAGTTGAGCATGAATGCAATCTCTCATAATATCCTAACAAGAGTTGTTTGGAGTATCTAATGGAAGATTCCTATGCTCCAAGTTCCAGCAGTGAGCAAGCAAACTATGTGAATCAATATGAGAAAAGAGCTGGGAATTACAATCCATACTCCAACACTTACAATTCTGGATTGAAGGATCATCCAAATTTTTTATGGAGCAATCAAAATGCACATCGAACATTACCACCACCACCACCTGTGCATCAACAATAGACAAATCCACAAAAAGAAAAGGATAAAACAGTTGATTTTTTGCAAGAGATATTGAAAAAGCAAACTAATCAAGATTCAATCATTTAGGATTTGCAAACTCAAATAGCTCAGTTGTCTAAAACATTAAGACACCGTCTCAAGGCACTCTTCCAAGTACTATTGAAAAGAATCCTAAAGAGGAGGTGAAGTAATCACTCTTAGAAGTGGAAAAGAAGTCACCAAGAGTGGTGTAGGAAGCAGTCCAGAAATGCAAGAAAAAGTGAAAGAAAAGGACAAAATGATTAATGACCAAGGCAATTGAAGGCATGATGATAGGGCTGAAAATTCACCAGAAATCAAGTTGGATGTGCCATCATCAAGCCATGATAAGCGGAAAAGAGAAGTGGAAGAAGATGAGAGATGAAAGCCAGAAGTGAAGCATTATGTTGCACCTATTCCTTTTCCTGGGAGGTTGAAGTAGCAATAACTGGACCATCAGTTTGAGAAATTTTTGGAATTTTTCATGAAGTTGCACATCAACATTCCATTCATGGATGCACTTGAATAAGTGCCATCCTATGCGAAATTTATGAAGGATATCCTCACAAAGAAAAGATGACTAGCCAAACATGAGACTGTCATGCTAATCCATGAACGTACAGTTATTCTTCAAAATAAGTTGCCACCGAAATTGAAAGATCCAGGAAGCTTCATTATTCCTTGTATCATTGGGGAATCATATTTTGATAAGGCACTTTGTGATCTTGAAGCAAGTATAAATCTGATGCCTTTGTCAATTTTTAAGAAATTGAGGCTACGAGAGTGTAAACAAACCACAGTTTCCTTATAGCTAGCCGACAGAAGCATTAAACATTAAAGGGATAGTGGAGGATGTGTTAGTCAACGCGGAAAAATTTTATTTCTAGCTAATTTTATTGTGCTTGATATGGCTGAAGACCGGGAGATCCCTTTGATATTGGGAAGACCTCTCTTGGCTACCGGACAAGCATTGATTGATGTGGTACAAGGAAAATTGACACTTCGGGATATGGAATGAGCAAGTTACTTTTGTTGTATTTCGATATCTTAAACACTTAGTTGGTAATGATACTTGCTTCCATGTTGATATTATTGATCAATTAGTTCAGGAATATAAGGAGGATACTTTTGAGATGAGTAGATATTCTAAGCATGAACTATCACCGAGTTAGAGTGATGACGTGAATAAGATAAATATTCCTCATGATGGAATTGAAGCAAATGAGTAGTTGATGAAGCCTGATTACCAAGACAGTAGTTTAAATGAAGTGAATCGAAATCACTTAGTGGATACAGCTGTTGTAGCTTGGATGAGACCACCTTAGTTTGAGTGCTTAGTGACCAACACAAATACATTAATTCAATCCATACAAGAGCCTCCTAAACTTGAGTTAAAACAACTTCTTAAACACCTCAAGTATGTGTTCTTAGGTGAGAATAACACATTTTCGATCATCATTTCCATGGAGTTGTCATCTAAGCAATAGAGTAAGCTAATCGAGGTGCTTAAACGTCATAAGGGGGCAATTGGATGGACAATTGCAGATATTCACAAAATCCATCCATCTGTATGTACTCACCGAATCCTTGTGGAAGCTAAATGCAAGCCTACAGTCCAACCACAGAGAAGACATAATCCTACTTTGAAAGAAGTAGTGAAGAAGGAGGTACTAAAGCTCCTTAATGCCGAAATCATTTATCCTATCTCCGATAGTAAGTGGCTGAGTCCTACGCAAGTGGTACCTAAGAAGGGGTATGACAGTTGTGCGCAACGACAAAAATGAGTTGACACCAACCCGGACTGGATGGAGGGTACACATTGACTATCGAAAGTTGAATGATGTCACCCTGCAAAGATCATTTTCCTCTTACTTTCATAGACCAAATGCTAGAGAGGCTAGCCGGACATGAGTACTATTGTTTCTTAGATGGGTATTTGGGCTACAATCAAATTCCTATAGCTCTAGAGGACCAGGAGAAGACTACATTTACCTGTCCATACGGTACGTTTGCATTCAGGCGCATGCCTTTTGGTCTATGTAATGCACTAGCAACTTTCTAAAGATGTATGATGGCAATATTCTCAAACATGATTCAGAAATTCATAGAAGTCTTCATGGATGATTTTTTCCGTATATGAAGCTTGATTTGACAACTATTTGGAGAATTTGTCATCGATACTCAAGAGATGCAAAGACACTCACCTAGTTTTAAATTGGGAAAAGTGTCAATTCATGGTGCAAGAAGGAATTGTGCTAGGCCATAAGATCTCCAATAAGGAATTAAGGTGGATAGAGCTAAAGTAGAGGTGATTTCCAAGCTGCCACCACCAGTGAATGTGAAAGGAATACGGAGTTTCCTTGGACATGCAGGATTCTATAGGAGGTTTATCAAGGACTTTCCAAGATTTCAAGACCTCTTTGTACTTTACTCGAAAAAAGATACTCCTTTTTCCTTTATTAGTGCCTGTTTACAAGATTTTGAGCTTTTGAAGGAAAAGTTGACTACAACACCAGTCATTGTAGCACCAGATTAAGAGCTACCATTTGTGCTTATATGCGACGCTAGTGATATACCAATTGGTATAGTGCTTAGTCAAAAGAGGAACCAAGTTTTTTAGGTAATTTACTACGCTAGCTAGATGATGAATGAAGCACAACAAAATTATGCTACCACAGAAAAAGAATTACTAGCTGTAGTATTTGCAAGTGATAAATTTAGATCATATCTCATCGGTTCTAAGGTAATTGTCTATAATGACCATTTGACACTTAAGTACTTATTAGCAAAATCAAATGCAAAGCCTAGGCTTATAAGGTGGATCTTGCTTTTGCAAGAATTTGATATTGAAATTAGAGATAAGAAGGGAGTGGAAAATGTTATTACTAACCATCTTTCAAGGATTGTAAATGAGAAAGATGAGTTACCTATTAATGAATCATTCCCTGATGAGTATCTCTATGAAATTTCAATTAAAGATCTACCTTGGTACGCAGATATAGTGAATTATTTGGTATCTGGAATTTTAGCATATAAAATTTCTCATCACCAGAAACGAAAATTTTTATCAGATGTGAAACAATATTTCTGGGATGAGCCATTTCTTTTTAAAAGCTGTGCAGACCAAGTAATTAGGAGATGTGTACTTGCATCTGAAATTGTTGATATACTTTATCACTGCCATAATCGTGAAGCTAGTGGTCATTTTGATGTGGAAAGAACTACCAAGGTACTTCAATGTGGATTTTACTAACCCACTTTGTTCAGAGACTGTAGAGAATACGTTCAGGCATCTGAAATTGTTGATATACTTTATCACTGCCATAATTGAGAAGCTAGTGGTCATTTTGATGTGGAAAGAACTGCTACCAAGGTAATTCAATGTGGATTTTAATAGCCCACTTTGTTCAGATACTGTAGAGAATACGTTCAGAGTTGTAATTAATGCCAAAGAACAGGGAACATTTCCAAGTGGCATGAGATGCCACAGCATGGGATCCTAGTGATAGAGATCTTTGATGTTTGGGGGATAGATTTTATGGGACCATTCCCATCATCCTTCAATAACAAGTATATCCTTGTAGTGGTTGATTATGTATGAAAATGGGTTGAAGATGTTGCTCTTCCTACTAATGATGCATGAGGAGTACTTAAATCTTAAAAGGAAACATTTTCACTAGATTTGGGACACTAAGAGCAATTATTATTGATGGAGGAACTTACTTCTGCAATAAACAGTTTGACAATTTACTTGCAAAGTATGGAGTGAGGCATAAGATAGCCACACCTTATCATCCTCAAACAAGTGGTCAAGTAGAGCTATCTAATAGAGAGCTTAAGCGACTCCTTGAGAAAACAGTTAATTTATCAAGGAAGGATTGGTCGCTAAAGCTTGATAATGCACTTTTAGCCTACCGAACTGCTTACAAGAACCCCATTAGAATGTCCCCATACCGCATGCTGTATGGAAAAGCTTATCATCTCCTTATGGAATTGGAACACAAAGCTTATTGGACAATTCAGCAAATTGTTGGGAATCACAAGTTACTCTAATTGAATGAACTGGATGAGTTTCGAAATGAAGCTTTTGAGAATGCTCACATCTACAAGGAGAAAACGAAGAAGTGGCATGATAGGAAAATCTTATATAGAGAATTCAAGGAAGGACAAAAGGTTTTACTCTACAACTCTTGTTTAAGGCTTTTTCCTGTTAAGCTAAGGTCTAGGTGGTCGAGCCCATTTGAGATCACAAAAGTCTTCCCTTATGGAGTGATTGAAATCAAGAAAGATGGAGAGGAGCCATTCCAAGTCAATGGTCATCAACTGAAACACTTTTGGGAGAGGAGATTTATGGAGGCAAGTAAGAAGGACTTGGATCTTAAAGATCCAAGCTGAGCTTATAACAGAAAAGTTGGGCTAAGCGACTTTAAACTAAGCGCTTCTTGGGAGGCAACCCATGTTTAACTTAATAGTAGTCTTTTTGTTTTGTTTTTACTAACTCAGTGTTCAATATGTACAGATCATACAAAAAGGAAAATTGAGCTTTAAACGGGAGATTCAACTTCAAAAATAGAATGAGGAACAATTTGGTCAAATTAGAAAGCTCTAAGGAATTGCAAGGTAAATATTCTAATTTTTAGAATACTAAATTTTTGCTATTAGAGCTATATTCTAATTATTTAGAGAGATATATATAAAAAAATGAGAAAAATGTTGAACGCAGGCAATTGGAGATTCAAAGCTGCTGACTTAGAGCAGCATTTGCAATCAAGGCCAAAATCATGAGAACGTCGGCTCGATATCATTTACGCCATTAGTGTTTGGGGTGGCGTAATAATCATTTTTAAAGGTATTGAATCCCGACAAATGTTGTCACCTAGGTTTTCAACGCTGCCAGCACCGAATCTGGCGTAGACCTATACGCCAGCAGTGTAAAAAGGAAAGTCATTGGCCATTGGCTCTCGGCAAGAATTAAAATTTTGATACACTGGCCTTTATGCCGCCGGCATACTCAATAGATTTGCTAGCATATGTCCTGTAATTTCGATTTTTAGCAGAATGGCACCTAAGCAAAAGACTATTGAAGCTTCTTCATTTGGTTCACAAACTAGGATATACTTTCTAGTCAACAATATGCCAAGGATAGGAAGAAACGATTGATGACGATGGAC
This sequence comes from Combretum micranthum, assembly GCA_024138025.1. Classification (NCBI taxonomy): domain Eukaryota; kingdom Viridiplantae; phylum Streptophyta; class Magnoliopsida; order Myrtales; family Combretaceae; genus Combretum; species Combretum micranthum. The sequence continues at coordinate 80,769 of JAMXBD010004049.1, read as the reverse complement.
TTCCTGAATAGCCAATATTTGGATTGGAATTTATTGGAGGAAATTGGAATTCATGAAACAATTCAGAACTTGATCTAGGATAGAGCATGAAGCAGGCTTTTTGAGCTGAGAGAACCGGCTTACAAAAATTTTAACAATTGAGTTTCTCTCAACTCTAAAGATAGACCCAGATAGGGAGAACTCCACTTTGACCTTTCAAGTTTATAGGAAGGCCAGGGAGATAGAGCTGAAATGGATAGGTATAGTACTTAGCCTGTATGATAATATTCAAGAGAATTATGAGTTACCTAATTCATGGCTAAAAGGAGAAAATGAGATGGATCAAGAAACTTATTGGGCATAGATGATTCGGCCTCTACCAGATCCATTCATTCCATCCAAGTCACTTGCCTCCACTTTTTAGAAAGTGGAACACAAATTGCTACACCACATTCTTACACACATCCTGAGTTGCAAGAAAACTAGTCACAGCAAGGTGACTAGTTTTGATATGTTTTATCTATATAGCTTGATTTCAGGCTATAGAATTGAATTGGGAGTAGAAGTAGCAAATTTTATCTTCAGGCAAGCTAATGATACCAGAACCAAGTTCCTGTTTTGTGGAGGCTACGTCATAGAACTATTAAAAGGAATGGAAATTTTGAAGAACCAGTTGGTGACGAAAGGATTGATAGCAAGAAGATCTTATCTGCATCATTTAGAGGCCGGGGACATTTCAAATCCTCTAGGGGAGTTTAGCAGGCAGCAGACGGGATTCATGATAAGGGTATTTAGCCTCTAGTAGCTCCTACTGACATTCCATCATCTTCTACTCCTCTTTTTCCTGGTATTGCAGTTGGATATGATATGGACCAGCTCAGGCTGGATATTCAAGATTTAAAGAAGCAGGATCAAGAACTCCGGGATAAACAGAATAAGAAAATCAAGAAAAGCAAGATATTTCATACCATGATCTACAAAGCAGTGAAATCTACTATCTGTTGCATCAATCAAGCAATTGGGGATGAGCTGATCTATGAGACTTCTACTGAGTCTAGACCCAACTTAGAGCACATTCCCATAGCTAGCTTAGAGCATATTAGCCGATCCAGTCCAGGGCTAGAGAGCTAGAGACCCTGCTAGCTTTCTTTTGTTTTATTTGTTTTATTTTTCATTTGGCCTGTATATATTATGAGCACCCAAGTCCCTATGGGTAGACCCTTTTTAATATGCACTTATCTTAGTAGATAGCTTCTTGTTTTTATTTTCCTATTGCTTTTATTTTCTTTTTGTGTCTCTTTTGTAGGGACTACAGGGAAGAAAACAAAGCAAACACACTCTCTTGCACTAACATTTTGATGACTTTGAAACAAATGAAATTAGAAAAGTACCTATTTCTTTTTCTTGCACTTTTTATTCTTTTCCTCTAATTGAAAATTTCTAAGAAATAGTGAGGACACTGTTTAATTGAAATGTAAGAGAAGGTATAACTGCTGGAAAATGAATGAATGAAGTTGTGAAATTGATCTGGATGTCTGAATTGTTGTGTCTGGATTGTTGCTATTTATTTGAAAATGTATGACATCTGTAGGATTGATTTTAATGAAATACTCATACCCACTTTGAATTTTTGGTCTTAAAGTAATTTATGGCGAAATTCTGCAAAAATTTTTCAAAAATTTCTTCAAATTTTGAGATAGTACAAAATATTGATTGATAGCATTTGATTAAACAAAGAAACAATGAAAATAACTTGCTAAAGTACCTTGCTCACCTATTATTATGATTAGTTTACTTAGTTAAAATTAAGTTGTGAAATCTTTAAGAAATAAGTTTACTTTCTTTCTAGCTTTGGAATTGGAAATTTGAGAGTCGGTCGAGTCCTTTTGTGAAAAATAAATAGGTTTACTTCTAGGAAATTTTAGTTTATATATACTCTTTAAGTTATTTAATAACTTTATAACATTTAATGAAAGAAGTAGAGGAAAATTTTCACTAAGTGATCCTTTATAATAAGTTTTAAATTTGTTATTGCATTCAAAGAAAAGAAAAAAACAAGCATAGCCTCTCCTTTACTGACTTAAAAATTTGAGTCATGAGTATCTGAACTTAAATGTTAAAGTGAGGAAGAGTTCTTAGGGGTCCTTTAAAACCTGGTCACTTGGGTGATGAGCTCGGGATGTAACGACTCAATGAACTCACTATAACGAGAAGAGAGGAAAGGCAAAAGTTCAATATTTAAACTTTGAAAAACTAAAAGATGGAGGCAAAAACCTCCTAAATAGAAAATAAATGCTTGTATGAAAAAGAAAAGAAAAAATGAATGCAAAGATTCAAATGAAATGAGACTTATAATAAAGAAGGAGAAAATTTAAAGGAAAAGTAGATACCATATGCTTTCATTTTATGTTGCTAAGAGTATATGTAGTTAAAAGTCCAGTGAAGTCTCAATGAGTATTTTTCCTTAGTGGATTGTGTGTCTACTTTTGAATAGAATGTTCTTTTGTTAAAAATTGAAATTAGAACTTGTTTTGTCTGGATTAGCCCCTAAATTTTAATTAAAGTACTCTAATTACAAGAAACTAGTGCGGTTAGAGCAATAGGTACAAGACAAGCAAGTTAAAAGAAAAGAATTGATGCTTAAATTAGCAAAATTGTATTACCTATGATAGATTTCAAAAGTTTTGTTCTTAATTGTTTTCCTTGAGGACAAGTAAAAGTTCAAGTATGGGGGAGTTGATAAGATCATATTCTACACAATTTTTAATAAGCAATTAGTGATTAATTAATTTGTCTTGAATTTTATCAAAATTGCTAGAATTAGTACACGGATTGTTAAAGTTCATGTTTCAGGTCTAAATTGAACAAAGGAAAGCATAACAAGGAAGTTTGAGCTAAAATTAAAAAATCTCAGAGGGTACACCGGCTTTTGTGGAGCATAAGCTGTCGGTATACAATTGGCCTAGAGGTTTGCACTACCTCTACGTTGCCGGCTTTCAACCCAGCTTTAAAGTGGAAAAGATTCAAGAATTTAAAGGACGGCAAAATTATCCTATACGTTTTCAGCCTTGGGGCAGTGTAGACTGAAGATCAATAACTAAGAATCAAGCATTGGCTCAACACTGCCAGTGTAGAAGGAAAAAACAAGCTTCTGCAATTTCATCCAATTCTAGCTTTCTGGGAATCAAAGCCATCGGCGTTGAGACAACTTTGAGAGTCCACGGAATTGGATTTTTAAAGGCTATCACCTACACAGCCGACCTTGAAGTAGATCTAGCCAGCCTTTTATGTTTCCCTTTTACATCGGCATTTCAAACCCTACACCGCCGACGTTTAAGTAGCGTAAGTCATCCACAGAACTCAAACTGTTAACATCGAAGCCAAAGCCACCAATGTTCAAGTGTTGGTGCAATGTATGCTGCTTATCAGCCACCAGCATAAAAAGCATAATTGCTGGCATATGTTTTGTAACTGCAAAAATTAGATGAAACACTTGGAATTTTACTTATATATTCTAGGCTTTCCATCACATAGGGACATTCGAAAATCATCAGAAAAGAGAGAAAAAGAGAGTTTCAAACATGTTTAAGTGTGTTTCTTCTTTAGGGCATTAAAACCTTAATGTTCTAGTAACATAGAGGCGATTAGGACTTAGATACAATCAAGCAATGCCCACATTTGTGGGATTATGGATCCAAAGACATCAATTTATGGAAAAGAATCAATTTTAAGGTGTTTCTATCCCTGTTTTATCATATATATATATATATACATATATATATATATGCTTGATTGTATTTTGAGATGTTTGTTCATAAATTGTTATGAATATGCATGAATGGATTTGATAAATTGATTTATGAATCATATTGATATTGATTTTAATTATTTGAGAATTTAGTTATCTTTGCTTGTAATCTATTTAATATGTACTTGATCAACATAAATTAGATGGACAGGATTAAAGATACCTGGGAGGGATTCAATGATCCGTATAAGTAAAACTTAAGTTTGTGAAAAAGATTTGTCGTAGGGATATGCAAGTTTGTGATAACATTTAAGAACTCACTAATCTTATTGTGGTTAGAATTACAAATTTAGGTCACTTGGCGGTGCTTAGTTTGTAGTTTTAATTAAAATAGTAATTTTGGTGAGAGCATATTACTTTAATCATAGATAAATTGCCTTGGCAGAATAGTTTATGTTATGATAAGATTTTTGCTATTTTGGGAGGTGGCAATTTCTAGTGAATTTGATTAAATCCTAAATAATCAACTTCAAATATCAATTTGAAGTATGAGTTATTTCAAATGAGGATATAAATGCATTATTCATATTTGTATTTGCATCTCCTAAACCTATATCCTTCGTCGTTGTTGCTAGAATATACGATTTTAATCCTTAACAATCATTTAATAGTTAATTTTTAGTCAATCACCATAGAGTAATTAAGAATCTGACATTTGATAGCTTATATTAGGATAAGATTCAAATTCTAGTAATTAGCTATGTAGCTCCCTGTGAATACAACCTGGACTTACCAGATAATATTGTGTTGTATCCGGTGATTTTGCTGACCGGTTAAGTATTACACTTGTATCTAAAATTGTAAATTATTAGAGTATAATAGGTGTAAATACTACAGTTTCAATGGGACAATATGAAGGTGGAAGGAGTGAATATGAATCTTGTATGTTGATGTTAATGTGTCTTTGTCGGGAACAAGATCTTGATAGCTGGTTAAGATGTGTAAAATTTTAGAGTTTAGAAGTAATTTTTTACAAGGTGCTTGATATGGAGCGTGGTAGAGGGCGTGGCACATTCTGTGTGTCATTATGGTAGGTTATGCCCCTTGATACAGGATGTGGCAAGAGGCGTTATAGCCCATGTATCTACGCTTAGTTGGATACGCCCCTTGATACAGGCATGGCAAGGGACATAGTAGCCTTTGTTCTAGCTCTGGTTGATATGCCCTTTGATAGGAGACCTGGCTAGAGGCTTATAGGCCTCTAGTTTCATATCATCCTTCATATGTGTGGATCTAAGATTTTGTTTATTCTTCTTTTTCTTGTTAAATACTTAGTAATACAAGCTTTTCCATCTTATAGGAACCATAAATCAAGACTCAAATTTTCTGATAGATTATTACGACAACTGAGAAAAAATGTATAGATAAGTAACCGAAATCTTCTCACTCTATTTGTGATTGTAATGCAGAGGCACATATTTTTATTAATAATATTGCAATGGGAGAAATCCATAGAGATTGGGGAATATTGCATGTTATGTATTGTTTGAATGAATGATAATCTTCAATGTTAAAAGTGACAATTAATTGCTTGATATTGGTTGTAAGTAGAATGTCTATTGTTGATTGTCTGAAATTAATTGGTCACCAAGAAATTGAATCTAACTCTCATTTGACCATTAATTGAATTGGGCGTGCATTGCACAACATCATACTTGCATTATTATGGTATTCATGTCACATATTACTATTTCGATTATGTGGTAATGCTTTAATGAGTCCAATGAATTTGCTTAAGGTTACCTTAGGGTTATCAGCTTCATAGGAACTATGTAGACACTAAGGGATGTTGCCTGTGATGGAGTTAACTTTAGAGTATTAATACTTAGTAGGGTTTCTAAGATCTAAATGCAGTTGAAAGTATATTATATTTATTATAAACAATAAATGAGTTTGAAGAAGAATTCTCCTTCTTTAGCTTTGGATTCTCTTGGTCATGAATTGATTAAACTGATCCTTCATCCCCTAAGAGAGAGCATAAATCTCCACGGGTTTGGATTCAGGTCAACCAAACTATGCATATCCCATATGATTGATTGTTACATTGCATATGTTTGATAATTAAACATACTTGATTTTGATTGAAATTTGTTAAGATTTGGTTATTCACTAAGCTTATTGTGCTCACGCTCTAATAGATTGTTGGATATAAGAATCTTTGATAGGAGCAATTTACCATACTTATTTGGTTGAATTTATAGTCAAATGTGTTCTAATCCTTGTTTAATTTGAAGATAATTGGTACTTAATTTGAAAATATATTCATTTCAGGCATGAACAGAGCAAACACCAATTATTGGACCAAAAGCAACAAGAATTGAAGATAAACAAGTCAAAAGAGCACTATAATGGTCAGGAAAGAGGGTGGAATCATGAAGCCATGATATAACAGTCTAGATAACGGTCATATTTAAGATCTTGATCTCCTTGGGGCAATTTTACCAAAGCAATTCCGGCCAGGAAAAGAAGGAGGAGAAGGATTAGATGTCATCCGAGAAGATCACGGCTGAGATAACGGCCATTATCTAAGGCGTTATCTCCTCTGGGTAATTTGAGATAGATGGATAACGACCAGCATGGAGGATCGAGTAGAGGTTACGAGAGATGATAATGACCGTTTTGGACAGAGGACTAATTGTAGAAATTAACCACCTATGTGTAACGACCGTTATTGAAGGAGGAATTTATCATCCGAGGAGATCATGGCCAAGATAATGGCCGTTATCAAAGTCGAATTATCACTTCTGAGATGATGACGGCCCGAATAACGGTCGTTATGGCAGTTATAACTTATCTATTTCGCACCACTTCAGATCTTGAGTACCTTTTCGAAGAGGAATGAAGTCCAACTGATGCCTATCTTCATCCATAAGATGTGTTCATTAGAGGAAACATATAAATAATCTTTCTAGTCATTGCAACGAGAGAGAATCATTGTAACAAACACACATTCATACACACACCATTCTTTCTTTCCCCTTTGTAACCATCTATGTAACCATCAACCATAGTGTAGGGTATACTCGTGTAATTGTTGTATTGTACAAGATTGAAAGTGATTTGGCATGATTAAAGGTTGTTTTCTCATTCTCTCTTCTAATCGTCTTGCATATGTTTTGTTTTACTCACAATATGTGTAGAGCTCGTGTAACCATTGGTGATAGCATGTATATCTAGGAATTGAGTATCTAACGTTGTGGAAATTCCTAGTCTCTATAATGCATTAATGTAATCTAATTCTAGGCAGTGCACGACTTAGGATTAGATCTGATTTCTAGGGGATGCGATTGAGAAATCAACCCATGGAAGAGATCTAGGTTATAGAGAAGGATTACTTATGATGCCTAGAGATAAGGTCATGGAATCTTCTACATGTTTAATTATTGTATTGGGATCATGTATGCAATGCAATCTTTGTCGGCTATTAACTAGGAAGAGATTCCAGTAGATACGGCTAGAATTAGGGTTCAACAGATTGGAGAGAGGTATTGAAATAATAATTAGAATCCCGCAGTTAGGAATGACACAACAACCAACGAAACTAGTAATACATGTGAATCCATTGGTGAGGCGAGTGTAATGTGTTATCATTGTTTATTCATCTAATATAGTTTAAAGAATGTAGTGTAGTTAAAATTAGTTAGTAAAAATTTTTTATTATTGATTTGCTAGATATTAATAAAGAAGGCGAGTAATAGCACTTGTCAACAATTGTAAGGAATACGACTCTATAATCTAGTCCTATATTACAATCAATAGGTGCACTTGCCTAGCATTAACCATATTGTAGGATAAAGATCATAGGAATCAATTTAACTCGGTCAAGAATAAAACGCACATCAAGTTTTTTTGGCATCATTGCTGGGGAGACAATTGGCAATATTAAGAAAACCTTATTGTTGTTACTCTAGCTTTTTGTTTACTTAATTCTATTCGTTGTTCTCATATTGATCTCACTATATTTTAATTTTACTCTTTCTTACAGGTTTATGACCCGCAGCAGTAAATCTAAACTGGCTGATTTTAATCCAGAACCTGAAAGAATAGCACATCAAAGTTTGAGAAAAATCAAAGAGGTTTTCCAAAACTCGCCTACTAGAGTGAGAAGAACTAAGCCGAAATCATCAAGTATGGACATCAGGAATGAGAATGTAAACCCACCAGGGGTTGGTGAAGTTGACAATTTTACAATTAATCAGAATCAAGATGGTGGAAATGGCAATGATTTGAACCAAGCTCTTGGGAATGAGGTTCATAGGCCTATGTGGGAAATGTTTATGCCTACGATTGATGGAGTTGCTCCATCCATTCAATGTCCTTCAATTCAAGTAAACAACTTTGAGTTGAAGCCTGCCTTAATTCAGATAGTACAAGTCAATCAATTTGATGATGTAGAGCTTCAGAAGATCTACATTCCCATTTGAAGAAACTTCCTGCAAATATGTGCTACTATTAAGACTAATAGGGCATCAAATGAATCAATCCACCTATTATTATTCTCTTTTTCACTTAGGGACAAGGCGAGGAGTTTGTTAGAGTCACTGCCTCCTCATTCATTAACCAATTGGGATTAAGTGGCATAGAGGTTTTTAGAATAGTTCTTTCCTCCCAAGAAAACAATCCAATTGAGAAACGAGATATTCTCATTCCATCAGTTTGAAGGAGAAAAGCTTTATGAAGTATGGGAGAGGTTTAAGGAACTTCTTAGGCGTTGCCCTCACCATGGAATTAAACTACATGATTTGGTCAGAATATTCTATACATCTCTTGGTGATTAGTTGAAGATCATGATTGATTCTATAGCTACTGGTAGTTTGATGAAGAAAAGTGCTCCTGAGGCTTATGAGTTGATTGAAGACATGGCAAGGAACACTTTCAGTTGGCATAGTAAAAGAAACAAATCACGATTCATAGCTGCCATATATGATTCAAGTGTTGTTTCTCAACTTCAAGCACAAGTAGCATCGCTTACGGTTCAAATGAGTAAAATGAGATTGAGTATGGATGTTTCGTCTCAATGTGATCCTCTTATAAGTTCGATGGAAGTTTCCTATGGTCTGGGTGTTAGTACAATTATGGAAGAAGCGAATCTTATGAATAGATCTAAAAGAGGACTAGGGAAATATAATCCCTATAGTAATACTTACAATCCCAAATGGAGGAATCATCCTAATTTTTCTTAGAGCAACCATCCCACTCAATGATCAAACTTCCCACCTGGGTTTTAGAAACAATAATCACAACAACTTCTAGCACCACAACAATGCCTTGCTTTACCGCCATTCGAGAAAAAACCAAATGTCGAAGAAGTTCTACAACAATTCATCCAAAGTTCTAATTCAAGGAATAGGAATCAAGAAGCCTCGATTCATAATTTAGAAAAGCAAATTGGTCAATTAGCTAAGATGTTTTCTAAGAGAGCTCCTGGGTCATGTCAGGTAACATTGAAACCAATCCTAAGGAGCAAGTCAAGGCTATGACACTTAGGAGTGGAAGGGAATTGCAAGATCAGAAAATTTCAACCGAGAAAGTGAAGGAAAAAGAGGATGACTCGGAAATCATAGTTGAAAGTTAAAAGGAGTAGCAAGAAAGTCTGTTGAGAAGGATTTGACATCACCAATAAGGGAATATCGACCTCCATTGCCTTACCCGTCAAGGTTGAAGAAGACTAAGGATGATGAGTATTATAGCAAGTTCTTGGAACTATTCAAGCAGCTTCATATCAACCTTCCCTTGGTAGAAGCACTATCTCAGATGCCTTGATATTCAAAGTTCCTTAAGAAACTACTCTCTAATAAAAGGAAATTAAAGGAACTTTCCACCGTCACACTAGGTAGAGAATGTTCAGCTGTCATATTGAATAAGTTGCCGCACAAAATGAAAGATCCGGGTAGTTTCACTATCCCATGTTTGATTTGTGACTTACCTGTAGAGAGGGCACTTGCAGACCTAGGAGCAAGCATAAATCTCATGCCGTACAAGATGTTCAAGAAATTGAATTTAGGAGAACCAAAGACCACTCGCATGAGTTTGCAATTGGCGAATAGATTGATGAGATTTCCAAAGGGAGTAGTAGAGGATGTCTTAGTAAAGGTTCAGGACTTCATCTTTTCGGTTGATTTTGTCATCTTAGATGTGGATGAAGATGTGGATGAAGATGTGGATGTGCCACTAATCTTGGGAAGACCATTCTTAGCTACCGCCCTGATTGATGTCAAGGATGGCAAGTTAGTTCTACGAGTTGGTAGAGATGAGATGGTTATTCGAATGCTGGATGTCTTCAGGCAAATGATGACTAATGATGACACTTGCTTTAATATTAATTCACTTGATTTTCATGTTTCTTATTTTATGTAGGAATTTTTGAGCAAGACACATTGGAGTTGAGCTTGACTTATAAAACACAAGAGGTATGCGAAATGGAGGAAGTTAAGGAGATAAGAGAACAATTGGAAGCATAGCCGGAGTTAAGAAGTGAAACATGTGTTGAGGAAATTGTGAGGAATGAAATAGCAAAGTTGAAGCCATCTGTGTAGGAACCACCAAAATTAGAGCTGAAGCAACTACCGGAATATCTTGAGTATGCATTTCTAGATAAGGATTCTAAGCTCCCAGTCATAATATCATCGGAGCTTGAGGAGGGTAAAAAAGATAAGCTCTTGAAAGTGCTTAAGCAATATAAAAGAGCTTTAGTATGGAAGATTTCGGATATTAAGGGGATCATCCCTTCCTTCTGTACTCATAAAATTCTGATGGAAGATGAATACAAGTTAGTTGTGTAGTAAAAATGAAGATTGAACCGAATATGAAAGAAGTGGTGAAACTTTTAGATGCCGGACTTATTTACCCTATTTCGGATATTTCATAGGTAAGTCCAGTGGTTCCTACGAAAGGAAGGATGACCATAGCACCAAATGAAAAGAATGACTTGATTCCAATGCACAAAATCATGGGATGGAGAGTGTACATCGATTATAGAAAACTTAACGATGCCACTAGGAAGGATCATTTCCTATTACCCTTCATAGATCAGATGTTGGAGATATTGGCAGGATATGGATTTTATTGTTTCATGGATGGCATGTTGGAATACTTATAATCCCATAGCACCTGAGGATCAAGAGAAAACCACTTTCACTTGTCCTTATGGTACTTTCGCATACCAAAGAATGCCATTTAGTTTATGCAATGTCACTGCAACTTTTTAGCATTGCATGATGGTAATTTTTGAGGACTTAGTAGAGGATGTTATGGAAGTCTTTATGGATAACTTCTCGGTGTTTGGGGATACATTCTATGGCTATTTGGAGAATCTACAGAAAGTACTTCAAAGGTGTAAGGAAACGAATTTAGTGTTGAATTGGAAGAACTGTCACTTCATGGTACAAAAAGGAGTTGCCTTAGGACACAAGATATCAAGAAAGGGAATTGTAGTTGACATGCCAAAGGTTGAAGTAATTGAAAAGCTACCACTACCCACATCGGTCAAGGCTATAAGAAACTTCTTGGAGTATGCCGGCTTCTATAGGCGATTCATCAAAGATTTCTCTAAGATAGCTATGCCTTTGACCAAATTATTGGAGAAGGACACACTCTTTGACTTCAATGAGAGCTGTTTGGAAGCTTTCAACATTACTAAAGGAGAAACTAACAATAGTTAATGTGTGATGCAAGCGATTCAGCGGTTGGGGCGGTACTTAAACAAAGATGGGATAAACATTTCCAGCCCATTTACTACGCTGGTGAAACACTCGCGCCAACTCAAGAAAATTACACTACCACAGAGAAGGAGCTATTGGTAGTGGTTTTTTCTTTTGACAAATTAAATCTTATTTGATTTTGTCAAAAGTAGTTGTCTATACAGATCATTCGACATTAAAGTATCTACTTTCCAAACCTAATGCGAAGCCAAAGTTTGATCAGATCGATTCTTCTCCTCCAATAGTTTGATTTGGAAATCAAGGACAAGAAGGGGGCTGAGAATCTAGCTGTTGATCATTTGTCAAGATTGGACAATCCATATTTGACAGGGTTGCATGAAGAGGATATCAATGACAAGTTCTTGGAGGAGAGTTTGTTTTCCGTATGTGTGGTAGAGGATCAAGTGTGTTTCTTGGTTTGCTAACATAGCAAATTATCTAGTTGGAAAGATCCTACCACATGACATGGACTACCACAAGAAGAAGAAGTTTTTTCAGAACTTAAGTATTATTTTTAAGAAGACTCGTTCCTATTCCGGGTTTGTGCCGACCAAGTCATAAGGCAATGCATATCCCATAAGGAGGGGCAAGAAATTCTATCTCATTGTCATTGTAATCCAATCAAGGGTCACTACAGTGCAAAGAGGACCACTCAGAAGGTTTTGGAATCACGTTTCTACTAGACCATTATATTTAAGGATTCTCACTTGTTTGTTTTATCTTGTGACAGGCTTCAAAGAACGGGGAACATCTCTAAGAGGGACGAGATGCACAAAAGTACTATTAGAGCGCGAAATATTTGATGTTTAGGGAATTGATCTTATGGGTCCGTTTCCTAGCTCTTATTGTAATAAGTATATATTAGTGGCTATGGATTATGTAAGCAAGTGGGTGGAAGCTCAAGATTTATCTACAAATGATGCTAGGGTCGTGTCAAAGTTTGTAAGAAGATTGTTTTCTAGATTTGGAGCACCCCAGGCACTCATAAGTGACAGAGGCACTCACTTTTGCAATGCCCAAGTAGAGAAGGTGTTGAAGAAATATGAAGTCCACCATAGATTGGCTACCCTTACCACCCACAAACGAGTGGTCAAGTTGAAGTGTCGAATAGGGAATTAAAATGGATATTGGAGAAAACAGTAGCCAATAATAGCAAGGATTGGAGTGAAAAGTTGGATGACGCACTGTGGGCATATAGGACGGCTTTCAAAACACCTTTGGGATCTACACCATATAGATTGGTGTACGGTAAAGCATGCCACCTACCGTTAGAGATAGAACACAAAGCATTTTGGGCTATAAGGGCAGCAAATCTAGATCTTGAATTGGCGTGTAAACATAGGCGTCTCCAATTGAATGAATTGGATGAGTGGAGACAATTGGCATATGAGAACAACAAGATCTACAAGGAAAGAGTTAAATAGCTGCATGATGCAAGAATCTATCATCTAAGACAATTCAAAGAGGGAGATTTGATATTGTTATACAACTCCAAACTTCGTCTATTTCTAAGAAAGCTTAAATCAAGATGGTCGGGTCCATTCATTGTCAAGCAAATATTTACCCATGGAGCTGTGGAAGTGGAGCATTCGAAAAAAGGAATTTTCAAGGTTAATGGAAAATGCCTTAAGCTCTATTATGGGAATCAAGAGGATTGGAAGAGAAAGGAGGAGTTCAAACTCCTAGAAGTCAAACCAGTAGAATAGAAGGACATCACGTCAAGCTAAGGACATTAAACAAGCGCTTCATAGGAGGCAACCCATGTTTTGTGTAAATTCGTTTGCATGTGTTATATTTTGTGCATATTCTACAAAGACTTACAATATCTATATTTGTGTTTAGTGTGATGTAATGTAGTATTTGTTGTAATATTATAGTTATATTATACATTTAGAGGATGATCAAGGCAAGGGAGATCCAATAAGGAAGATGAATCAAAGCATTTGTGGAAAAGTCAAGTAAAAAGGAAAGAACAAAGGCAATTTCATGCACAGTATGAAAAAAAAAAAGAAAAAGAAACAAAAAAACAATGCTCGTTTCAATAGGAAGAAAAAAAAAGCAAGGAGATCACCATATCGGTCACGGGCGTTACGTGGGCCGTATCAGCCAAAAACAGCCAAATAAAGGGCGTTATCAAGGTTTGATAAATGCCCATGACAAATCCGCATCTAGAATCTGGCTGTTATCCAAATAAGTAATTCTTTCCATTTTACACAGAATAGATCACTAGTCATGAAACGACCGTGATATTGGACATCCATTTTCAAAAATTCCACAAAAGAGATAACGTTCCAAATTTCGACCGTTATCATGGACGGAGTTAATTTGCAAGTTTTTCTGAGAAGATCACGACCCGAGAAACGGCCGTGATCTGGGTCGTTACCCCACTCTATATAAGAAATTTGAGGCTTTTTCTCTCCTCATTCAAACATTTACTCTCGACCGTTCTCTTAAAGCTCTCTCTCTCTCTCTCTCTCACGCTCTCGTTAAACCCACTTACACTAATCTAAGAAAAATTCAATCTTTCTTTTGTTTTTGCACTTCTGCAACTTCTAGAGGATCACAGGTATGAATTTCATGCACTTTATTTTAAATTTCTTCATGATTTCGTGGATTTGAGCAAATTGGTAAAATTTCTAGGGTTTATGATTTGTTGTGATTTTGTGTTTAATGTTGATGCATGTTAACTTTTATTGTTCATACACTTCATACATGCTATAATCTTGTGTTTAACATGCATATTTCCCTGATTCCGTACATGAACCCTAATTTTGAAAAATCTACCGTTCGTTAAAATTTAGGGCTTTTCAAAATTGATTGGCTATTGTTGTTTTATGGACCATGTAAGTTAGTTCTTCAAGTGTTTTATCATGTTTAGACAACAATTTATGAGAATATTGTTAGAAACCCTAAATGCTAGAAAACCCTAGTTTTCCAATTTTTGGCTTTTCTGATTTTTGATGCCTAGAGGATATAATAAACATGTCAAGTGTATCCTAAAGATTTACAAGTTAGTTCTTAGAGTTACCCACATTTTGAGTTATCTCTAAGTCAATTTTCCAAATTTTTCAAAAGGGTACTTGTGTTTTCACCATCATCCTTGGGTGTTGAGAGTAATTAAGGGACTAAATTATGTTGAAATTTTGTTAATTATCAGTTTGTGCATGAAATATACATATAACTAGAACTTAGGTTTGTAATTTTCATTTGAGATACTTTCTTTCACTAACATAATTAATTGTATGTCTTGTCGATGGCACCAAAGAAGGTAGCTGCATCACAGCAAGGAATATATAATTCCATAAAGTCATAAGATGAGTCATGATATCAATCCATAAAAGAAAATAAGGAATAATTAAAAGAATCACAAAGGAAATAGAAGAATCCACACATAGTGTAACCAATTGATATTTCACAACAATAATGCGAATGAGTGAATGCTTATGCAATCTATATGCAGTTAATGTTCTCTTATGTCATGACTAGAATGTGTACTTTTCACAACTCCATTTCTTTAAAACAAAAGTGATCCTTTTCATTTCTTTAGCGAGCCATACAAATATTACATCAACTTTTAGTTCCCAAAATTTGGCTAGCTAAGCTCCCTTCCTATTCTAATCAATTTCCCTATTCCGAAAACATGACAAAATACAGGGAAAAAGAACAAATAAAATACTAACTATCCTGAAATCCTAAGGCAAATTGGCATCCCGCATTGCCTACTACAAAAATAAGAAAATCAGGACTCCGCTTGGACTTTATGGGTTAGCTAACATCCTCTCTACTCATCACTAGAGTCGTCGGGGGTCGGGCTAGGAGGTCGTCTCCTGCTGGTAGAACCACCATCGTCCTGTCGGACGAACAAGCTAAGATACTCCCTGGTGGTCATCCTCCGCTTCCTAGCGGGTCGGACTAGAGGCTCCGGATCCTCACTCTTCTTCTTCTTCTTCTTCAGTCCCTTGCCCCTCTTGCGGGCTTACTTCTCCTCCTCACCTTATCTCGGGCTCACCTAGGCGGTTCACCTCTACTTCAGGCTCTCTCACAGGCTCATCTGCCACATTTTCAGTCTCCATAGGCACTGGGGCCTCCGGTTCCACTACTGCTAGGTCAAGCACAGGTGGGTTCTCACCCTCCACATACACATCTCTCCATACCCTGGAATCTACCTCGGGTTCTACCCTCCCTACTCTCTGGTATCTCCAACATCCGGTTAAAATCCCATATAATTTGATCGGGTTCTGGGTTTACTGCACTTCTGGTTCGACAGGTGGGGTAGGGGTCCTAGGTACCTCATTTTGTTCCCAGTTCGGATCTCCTCCTCCTCTTCTTCCTCTTCATCCTCTCCAATCACAGGCGCTCCATTCAGCTGCATACCTATATCAATAGCTGGAGGTGGAGCTATTACTCGGGGGGGGGGGGGGGGGGGGGGGGGGGGGGGGGGGGGGGGAGGGGGATGTCCAAATAGATTGCATGCCAGGTGATGTGATTCCATGCATCAGCTAGATTCCAGTCAGGATGATCATATAAGTTATCATGAGCATAAACATATAAGGGTCCTATGGGGATCCATACCCTAAAATCTGGAGGGGTTCGGGTTCCTCCACCTTTCAAGATAAATGTGGCTTCTCTCGTCATGGGCTCACGCCCGTAATCAACCATGATCCTCTCTAGAGTATAGATTGTCTCTAACTTTGTCCAGCTCCTTCTTCCCATAGGATCATAACTCAATTGATCCACTACTGAAGCCCATCTGGTATATCTCACCCATCCTTCCATAACTTGTACATTTCCCCTATGGTCCGGGGATGTCGGGCTAGGGCAAAATCCTCACACAATTCTCTTAGCCTCAGTCTATATTCTACCATCGTTTCATCATTTCTCTTTGTAAAATTCCTTGCCCTTTCCCTAGTCTCACCCAGAGAGACCTACATCAAACAATACTACTAATTAGACTCAGCAAGAAAACGTTTTTAACTCCATTTAACCTAGTAGTTAGATTTCTAGGTCCGGTTTCTTTTAATTCTATTGTCTTGTTTTATAACCTAGTGCTCTGATACCAACTTAAACTGTCACGCCCCGTAGGGTATCCTAAACGTAACAGCCCGCCACATACTAAGTAAGACTCTCGAGTTCCCTACCCGGGGCCTTCGAAGTCTTAAGTAGATGTAAAGCGTTCCTTTACGACAATAGAATACTTCAACAAATGGAGTTAAACAGTTTAAAAGGCATTCATTAGCCATAGATAATAAATCAAAACGCATAATTTAAAGTTTACAAATCTAAGGGGCATTCCCCCGCAAAAGAATAACAGTCTATTACAGTCATCCAGAGTCCTTAGTTTCCAATGGAAGTCTATACAAAAAGGAATGAATTAAACTTCTACGGGAAACTCCTATCTCCGGTACCTGCGCTGTGGCTGTCTTGGCCTAAGCCATATAAAGTCGTGCTGCAAAAGATAGAAACTATAGGGGCGTAAGCTAACTAGCTTAGTGAGCAATACTTCCATAACGCAATTAAAACATCTTCAGTCAAACAAGTAATTATTCAGGCAAGTGTATGCATCAAACAAATGATTCAGCAAACATATGACCACCGGAAATCATATGTGGATGGACTTGCCCTCCATCCCGGGTTAGCAGATTAACGAATCCTGCGGTACGACGCCGTTTAAGCTCACGGTCAACTAATAATAATTCGTTTTATGGATCACGATTAACCAACAAGTCGTTTTATGGATCACGATTAACCAACAATGCGAATGCTCCAACCCCATCGTGACATGAATGAATTCAATTTATAGTCGGAGTCGAATAGTCATTAATTCAATTCTTTTAAGTGACCAACAAGTATTCGCAGACATTCATCATAAGATTCTAGTAAAGCAGTCAATATCTTAACACCCGGTTTCGATATACCTTAAGCTCCATTTCACATATCAACAATCAACAACATAAATAATTCCCATATACCCCATCATGCTTATACAATTTCTTTTATCTTTGCCTACATCACTAGTGCCACTACATTACAATCACAGCATTAATTGAGATGGAAGTAAACTCACTCGGCCATTGGACGCCAACTTCTTAATAATAATAGTCGGGAGGTAGAGTGTCGTCCTGCTCGGGATCACCTACCAAGCAAGAATAATCCTAATGAGATTCTCATCATGTAACTAAATCAAACTATACATCTAGACTAGTTGAATTCGGATTTCTCGCTATTTCGGAAGTTCGACTTAAAACGGCCATAACTTGGTCATTTTAACTCGGAATTTCGCAAATTTTATATCGATCTCTATCTACTTCGAAAGATCTATCTATTTCAAGTATTATTTTCAAGTTTTGAAAATAGTAAGGCCACGGAACAGTGGGATCAGTTCTGTTCCGCAATTGATCCAATCTCGAAAATTTGCTTTGCTTTTGATAAAAAGTATTCCTAGATGATGATTCATGCATGAATGATATGGGAATGAATTTCTAATATAAATGCCATGTGATAGACCTAATATATACATGGTCATAATAACTTTTGTGGTAATAACTCACATGAACTTTTAAGTATTGAGGAAATTCTCATAAAGACTAATTCTAGGAAGCTATCCTTCCATATTATACTCCTTAGGGTTTCTTTGGTTTTTAATCTTGTAATCTACCTATTATTCAACTAAAAATAGGTTCTCAAAGTCTATATTAACCATGGCCTCCATTCATGCATAAAAATTCCATTTTTCATTTGGTAAACATGTCTTTGAATTAGCTTTTTGTAAAAATCCGAATTTTCTAAATTTCCTTTTCTTACATTTTTCTTAAGGGAAATCTTGTCTAATGCATTAAAAATTGGAGCTTCAATGTATACATTATCTAAGGACTTCATTTAGCTTATAAAACATCCATTTTAGACTTAAATACTAAGTGTTTATTTAGGCATTACCAAAATTACGAATTTGACTACACATCTAAAGTCAACATTTTTCCTTCTAACTTCACCTCTTGTTTTCCTTATTTTTATTATGCCTAAACTCATCTAAACTCATGAAAATAATTCCTTTAACATGTCTATTACACATACCCTCCATTTTTCTTATGAAATATGAGTTTAAAGTTGATTTTGGGGTCTTTAAGGTAGGGTTTCCATTTCATCCGAATTTTCAACTTTTCATTTAACAAAGCCCTTCCTTTTTCAATGTTCTTGCCTTCTATATGTAAGATATACTATCTAACATCTCTATACATGAACAAGACTTCATTCTTATGATCATCAAAGCATAAAAACAAAATGAACCTATGATCATGCATGTACATGAAGTTGTGAATGTCTAAACCTTAGATCTACTACATATGATATATAAAGCATGGATCTCATGGCATGAACAACAATATATGTGCAAGATCTCTACTTTACATGCATGAACAAGTTGATATTTTAACAAACTCATCTAACCATTAGATCCACTTCTTGAGATGGCTTGAGATTCTTGTAGTAGTGTTTTCATGTCCCTTGCTCATGCTCATTGGGATTTAGATGAGAAAACACACAAGAATACTCTTGCCATAACAAGATTTAGGATGAAAAAAGCCTAAATATACATACCAAAGAGGTCTTGAAGATGGAAAGAAGAAGAAACAAAGTTGGAAAGTGAGGATGGGAGGGGAAGAAACTCACAGCACAAAGGGGAAAAAGAAGAGAGTTTTTCTCTTTTTCAAAAGTTAAAATGAGAAGAAAATGAAGAGAGAGAGAGAACATTTAGTATATATACTAAGGGAATTAGGGTTTAGTTAATTAAAAAAGAAGTGAAAATAGCTCAATGGAGAGGGGAGCAAGAGGGAGGGCGCCGGCCACATCCTTGTGGATGTGTGTGTGTGTTTGAAATTTGATTTTTTTGTAATTTAGTAAATGAAAATGTAATAAATGTGATAATTGATTTAAAGACAAAATTTCTTGGAAAAGAAAATTGAAATGAGTAGTTGTAAGGATGTAAGAATAGGGTATGGGTAGTGTGTAGTGTAGGTTGTACTTGTGAATAGTAGACAAGACATCTACTTTACCGGTTGTTCCAAAAACACGAGAAAAGCTATAACTGTAATCTTTATAGCTCGGAAAATTATGAAATTGATATTTTTGGAATCCTTATAAAATTACGGTTCTAATGAATATTCCGGAACATTTTTCTGAATCCGCGGTCCGGGGCACACTTTTCCGTAATTGGGCTCGGGAAGGCCCGGAATTGAAAAATTCTCGAATTTAAAACTTTCAAAGGTTTGAAATGTACCTTGAAACAATAATTTGAATTCATTCACTTAGTAATATTTATTTTACTATGAAACCAAAGGAAAGCCGGATTTAGAGTTCCTAGGCTTCATCCACTAAACTCAACCTGATCGGATAAGGGTTTCAATTCCACTTCTCGGGGTTTTCTAGCTACTGAGAATTACTGGGGTTTATAGGATGAAGCCTAGAAAGGAAGACAGCCAACTGCTGAAGAAAGTGGTAGCAGCACCAATGGTAGCAACGATAGTGGGAGTGAAGAGGAGGATTCGCATAACTAATCTGACAGCCTCCCTATTTGTTTTGATTTTCTTTTCATTTTGGAGTATTTGGCCTTACGTAATAGTCAAATCTTTAGAGACTCCAAATCTTATATTATTATTATTATTGTGTTGTTTTCATTTTTTTTTTGTTGTTTTTCTGTTCTTATGTTGTTGCAAGACAAAAGGATGGACATTGGAATGGATTTGGCGAATGGAATTGGAGCAGAATCATGGCATTTTCGAAATTGAACAGGGCTGTTTCAGTTTTCCTTTCTTTTGAATTTTCTTTTTGTTTCCCTGTTGTTTTTGTTTTGAGACATTGAAGACAATGTCTATTTCAAGTGTAAACCCCGGGAATTTTCACCATTAGTACCCGATTTATAATAGATAGTATAAATTAGATAATGGATTTAGATTCTGATTGAAGTCTAATAACAGGATAATATCTAGACCCGAAACCTAGTATACTATAGATCTAAATAGAAAATGTGAGTATAAAGATTAAATGATTGTTTTGATCTCGATAATGATTCAGAACTAGAATAACGAGTAGTAATGAGTTATATTTAGATAAACCCTAATTTTGAGATTCCTAGTTAAATTTAAAAGCTATTAATAAGAATTTATGTTTAGTATCAAAACTAAAGATATAAATATAGTTTAGTTTCTGTTTAAGCTCAATTTTACATAATGATATTATGCTTATAACTAGAAACGATGATCCAAATAGAATTGTCAAGATTTTAAATACACAACGGAAATATAAACTGACAAATAACTCAAAATCTAAACTTCAAATAAATAATTGGATCACGCTTTTGTTCTAAACCGAGTTTTCTTAAGCTATCGGAGCCTGAAACAAAAATTGACCCAATGAGCTTAAGAAATCCAAATCGCGGGAGATAAAAATATACGAATAATTAACTACGTATATATATAACCTAAATTTGTATTATTTGGAAATCTAAGTGTTTTGTATAAATCTATAAGCATATTTTTGTATGAAAACTTCCAAATATTAGCTATATACCCGTATAACCCGTATAATTAACTCAAAATTTAATTAAATAAACTAATAGATATATCTTGTTGGATTGCTACTTTTCGGTGAGGATTCGGAGGAGAAAGGAAGCAGCCGAAAATCTAACAATAATTAACCCAAATTGTCAACAAAAGCAACCCAAGGACCAATCAGGAAATGCCACCTCAACTTGACAATAAATGCATGGAAAATAACAGCTGAAAGAGATCAAATTCGGAGGGAAACAAGGAGAAACGGCTGCAGCTTCACCTTCTCTTTCTCTTCTATATATATGGAAACAAATGCATTAATGAGGAACAAACAAAACTCCTTCACTCTCAGGTTCCACAGCACGAAATAGACTCCCAAATATCCACCAAAACAAATCAAAAACAAAGAAAAACTAGATCTTAAACCCTAAGCTCGGATCAAAGAAAAACAAGGCCAAAACCTCAAAAACGAGCTCAAAGGTAAGTTGACATAATTTAAAGGATTTTCGTTCGAAGATATGATTTGTAACTGACTTAAAATCATCTTAGGAACTTAATAAACACAAACACGAGCTTCGGATTGCACTCAACAAGCTCCAACGAGGTAAAACTTCAAAACCCTAGTTTACTTTCACAAAATCGAAATCTTATATTTATGTGTTTAAACGTGTTAAAAGTTGTTGTATATCTTTATATATGATGTATAAACTCTTAGAAGTAGTTTAAGTAAGTTTCTAACGTGTAAAAACCAAAGAAAAAGAATCGAACCGAGGAGGAAGATGATGAACAGTGCAACGCTGCCTCAAGGCCGGCAGTGTAAACGATGTACGCCGGCGGCTTACATGGATAGGCCGGCGGCTTACAGGCGGCTTACACTCAAACAGAGGCTATGTAAAATAATTTTCACGTAAAATACGACGTAAGCCGGCTACCTGGAGATCTACGCCGGCGGCGTAGGGCCGGCGTACGTTGTAAGCTGGCAGCGTTCAACACCGGTGTACTCGATATGAAATTTTCTTTAAAAATAATTCTACACCGGCATCTGGGGATTTAGGCCGGCGGCCTTGAGCCGGCTTACAGCTAAAATTTTGTAACGAAAGCTTTTCTGACCTAAACCGAATATATATATATATATATAATATCTACTAAGTATGTATATATGTTTGTTATATAAATATGTATTAGATAGTGACTTTAATACAAGTATTTAAGTCTATTTAAGATTAATATCTATTAACTTTTGAAACCCTAGAACTAAGAAAATATTTAGAGTATTATTAGTCTAATACTTGTTTTAACAAAATAAAATATATAAGAATGGAAATTGAAATAAGTTAATTTCTTGAGCAATGTGACTTCTAAAAATAACTAAACAATTATGTGAGATAAAAATAGGAAAAACCCGACGATACTAAGTATTAATATCGAGTCTAGGACACAAGGCACATGTAGAATTTAGCTAGATGATATTGATGAATATTTTGTTTTAAATAGGTGAATTTGACTCATTAGAGGATCTACCAGTGGACTACTACGACTGAGTCGGTATGAGCAGGTGAGTAATTCAGTCATATTGTGCTGATTGTGATTGTAAATAATCGAACATGTAATGCAAGATAAACAAACGAGTGTTTGTTGAAAGTTTGATATGATATGATTGTATGATTGCTAAAATATCTTTATACAAGCGATAACGCAATGGTTGATGATGTGCAATAGTATAATGATGATTGTGTGTAATGTATGGTCACCTCGAAATTGATTATGACTTTTTGACTTAACAAAATAATCTGGACATGCATGGCACGAATTGCATTATTGCATATATGGTTGTGACAGCCTGCTACGTATTAATATTTCGGATCTCTGTTTTTGCTTGGTTGATCCAATGTGTGAGTCTTCCAAGGTTCTCTTTGGTCTGGCGGTCCTATGAGGAACTAAAAGGCACCGAAGAACGTCGCCCGTAGAATCGCTTTGAAATGATTAATACTTAGGGAGTTTCTAAGGGGATTGCAGGAGATGGTTTGTGGAAGCCACTATATTCAAAGTGATAACATTAAAACGAGAAATCGTTGATTCTCCTGTGTACTTAGTCTCTCCTGGGCAGGTGGGTCATTAAGTTTTGTTCTTCAACCCATTAAAAAGAGGGCGCAAATCTTTTTCCTGTTTGGATTCTAGATCATCCAAACTTGTATCTGTACATATGGCTGAGTGATTGCATTGCATATGATTGGTTAATGACTTGTGTGATGTATGGTATGTCTGATTATTCACTGAGCTGTGGTTTCGCTCATACTCCTACAGTCTTTTCAGGTTCACTTTACGTCCCTGGTTAGTTACATCCAGGAATATGGCTCCGGTAAGGGCTTTGAAGCTAGAAGTCTACAGATCTATTTTAGTTGATGGTTATGTACTATTAGAATAGATTATTTAGTTGTATACTTCAACAGAGATATATGGTTTGTAATAGTTTGTAATGGTTATTCACTAAATCATTTCTCTCATATATTTGTCATTTCTTATCAAGCAACTTAAAAGATCCTGTTGTTTTATAAACCTGTCATTCCCTGAAGGTAATCTAGTGATAATATTCAAGTGTAACTTGTTTATTACTGCTAGGGTACCCTTGGGGCGTGACAATGTATGTTCATATTATGTGTAAATCTTAGATTTGAACTTGTACAAAAATTGTGAAATTCGTATTTTGGCAAGACCCCTATTTAAAAACCACTTTCCAAGTGTCAAAATGTAAATTTTACTTAAGATAATGAGGGCTTAATATATGTATATCATCAAGACTTCTTTTTGCAAGAATCAAAAGTGATTTTCAAAAATTATTTTCAAAATAAAAATTCTATTTTCGGATTTTGGCCAAGGCATATTTTAAAAACATGTTTTCCAACTCAAAAATGAAGTTTTTTTTTTTAGAAATGAAAGGCACTTAGGATAGGATATGTAAGGAATGGATTTTCATAAGTTTAGATAGATTTTATCAAAAGATATGTCCAAAAGTAAATTTTGTAAATTCGGATCTCAACAAAGACCAATTTAAAAAACCCATTTTTCAACTTCAAAACAAGGTTTTTATTAAGGAAATGGAAGCCTTAAGGGATAGGTTTGATTAAGAAATGATTTTTGAAAGACTAAATGAGTTTTACAAAGAAAACAAGCTCAAATGAATTTCTCAATATTCGGATTTGAAAATAGCCACAATTTAAATACCTATTTCCAAATGCCAAAATGATAATTTTTATAGGAAAATGGAAGTCCTAGCGTATATATATAATAAAGACCAAGTTTTGATAAGGATAAAGGAGTTTATCAAAATATAACCTTAGAACAACAAATGATTCCCAAGAATAGGATAAACAATGTTTTCATTCTTCAAAATTTTGTAAAATTCGTACTTAGGTAAACCACCTATTTAAACACCTACTTTCTAACCCCAAAATGAAGGTTTTTATTGAAATAATGAAGGTGATGGTTATATAGATCATCAAGGTTGAGTTTTGATTAAACAAAGTATGATTTTACAAGGAGAAAAACTATTTTTCTTAAGTCTAGTATAATTCAAAGTTTTGCAAAGTAAAAGTTTTCAAAAAGAATTCTTGATATTATATGTATACATATAGGTAGATCATCTCATAACCATCATGACAATAGCTAGTAGGAAATACATATATGTAGATGCATTGTAGAAATAAAGTATGAAAATTGAGTTTATCCAAGACTTGTAAATTCGGATGATTTCAAAGCCATGTCTTAAAAACTCATTTATGAACTCCAAAACTAGTGTTTTATATGAAAAATGAGGAGTTTAGGTCATAGTTATCATCAAGTGATGATTTTGATAAATTAAGATAGGATTTGCTAAGGAAAATATAAAGAACAAGGAGTAGAAACAAGTAGGAAAATTGAGTTTTGTCATTTTTAAGAAATTCGTAATAATGAAGTAAATGGCATGAAACCCATATTTTCCAAACTCAAATAGAAGTTTTATCAAAGAAATGAAGTCCTGAGTGGCTAGGCATGGTAAGCTCTAATTTTCAAAGTATCAATGATTTTTACTTAAAGGAATCACCATAAAAACAATTTTTACAAAATTCGGATTTTGGAATCAACCCTACTTTAAAAACATGTTTTACAAAATGTAAATGGAATTTATGTAGAAATGAAGGTCATAAGTAATATATATATTGAAGACTTAATTTTAACAAAAATAATTATATTTTCTTAAGAAATAAATCCAAAACACTGGAAATGATCAAAGTTAGAAAACTAGGTTTTTCCTAAATAATTGTTATTATGGTCTTGCAAAATAAAAAGTTGTAAAACTTTCTTTTAGCAAAAATCATCAAGATCATGCATAAATTAAGCTCACCTCATGTCGTTCATGTTAGGAAATTACTCATATTGCATGCATAGCTAATTTATGTAGTAGAAACATTACAAACATTTACAAAACTATTTTTCGGAAATTGAAATTGCTACTGCCCTAATCTGATCCGAACTTTTTGAAGCTTCAAAGTTTTCAAAACTTGAAAATAATATTAGAATTAGATATATCTTCTCGAAGATAGATAGAAATCGATATATAATTTGCGAAATTCCGAGTTAAAATGACCAAGTTATGGCTGTTTTAAGTTAAATTTCCACTTAGGATGAGAATTACGAATTGATAGTTCGTATAAAATCGTTTGGATTAGTTTGAGTTGAAATACTTATTAGAGTATTTCTTCCCTTTTTTAGGTGATCCCAAAATTGACGATTCCCTACTACCGGATTACTTGTACTAAGAGACCGGTGATCCAATAGCCGAGTAAGTATTACTTCCGATTTCATTTATTATATGTGATTGTAATAATAGTTGCACTAGATATTTGGCAAAGATAAAATGGATATGCATGATGGGGACGAACGGGGAATATGTATGCTTGTTGTTGATATGAGAAATGGAATGTAAGAATATCAATGCCGAGGGATTAATTATTGCTTGAATAGCTGAATTAGAATTGATTGTCTCGATTATTGATTGATCACTTAAAAGAATTGGTATAATTGATTTTTGGAATTGAAGATGAAATTGAACTCATTCATATCACGATGGGATGGAGCATTAGCATTTGTTGGTTTATCATTTGTCCTTAACGAATATGAGTTGGTTAATCGTGATCCAGAAAACGAATTTATAGTTTCAGTTGACCGTAAGCTTAAACGACATCGTACTGCAGGATTCGTTATCTGCTAAACCGGGATGGAGGGCGCAAGTCCAACCCATATGATTTCGGCAGGTCATATGTTTTGTTGGAATTCACGTGTTTGATGCATATCACTTGTCTGACTAATCACTTGATTGTATGATGTGTTATAAATGTAATCCTGGGAAGTTCTTACTCACTAAGCTAAGTGTAACTTATACCCCAATAGATGTTTGATTAAACAGTTATCTCAAGAATGCTAAGTGGGACCGTGATGGTTGGAGCTGAGAATGAATTTAAGATTCCAGCAAGGAATAAGAATGCTTGAAGTTATTAGCTAAGTCATATAATTTGCCTGTAATAGTTTTATGTAGTGAAATCTTTTGATGAACTGTAATGGAGTGTAATGTTTTGTATTTGGGTACGGTAAATTGAAATTCCTTACTGTTACCCAAGTTATATCAACGTAAAATGTATACTCCGATGAGTTTCCTCCATGTGTTAGACGCCTTGTACATAGTATGGAAGCCTTCCGAGACTGAGGTGTTCATTCTAGGCTTTAATATTGTGTACGGGCGGACTGCCACGTTTAGGATATACCATTCGGGGTGACAACAGAAATGAGGAGTGAATTTTTAGTGATTTAAATAAAGAAAAAAAATAAAAATGAGGAGAGAGGGACAAAAGAGAGGAGGAGGGGCGCGGGCCTTAACATGAGAGAGGGAGTGTCACGCCTCGAGGGGTACCCTAAACGTGGCAGTCCGCCGTACACAATACTAAAGCCTATGAAGACTACCTTGATCACGCAAGGCTTCCATACTATGTACAAGGCGTACAACACATTAAGGAGACACGATCGAAGTATAGCATTCATATTGATATACGTTATATCAACAAGATATAAGGAATGTAACTAACTTCAAATATAATCGATTACACTTCTTAGGGGCATACCCCCCGTTAAAATTCCCAACTTCAACCTTAAACAAAAGACATATATAGAATCTCATAGGTCCCTACTACATAAGACCTAGCATAACACAACTTCACTAACCTAACTAAGGCCTTCTCGTACACCCTTCCTTATTGGAAGCTCAAACTCATACTCGGTTTCCTGAAATCTTGGTCTCGAGTCGTAATCTTAAATCAACCTGTAACATTCAATAACTGTAGGAGGGTAGCTACACTAGCTTAGTGAGTAGAACTTCCATCAAATCACGCATCCACAATCAATCAAGCAATTATTTAATCAATCATATGATGCAACAAACACATGAATCATACAAACATATGATCAAACGGAAATCTATGTGAATAGATTACGCCCTCTATTCGGGGTTAGTAGATTCACGACTCCTGTGGTACTGTCGATTCCGTCTTCAGGTCACGGTTACCCTCACATAATATTCCATATTCCGTTCGGGTCACGTTACCCTCACATAATATTCCGTTTTATGGATACCGGATAACTGAAACAATATATGCTAATGCTCCATCCCCAACGTGAAGTGATTATGTCCATATTAGTTTATCATTCCAAATAGTCATTATTCCAATTCTTAAGTGATCAACCAATTACAGACAATCAATAATTTAGCAATAAACATTCATCATTAATCACCGGTTTCGATATTCTTAACACGGTTTGCTCAATACTCATAAAACACATACGTATAACCCATAATTACCCATCATACATTTCCATTCTATCTTTGCTTATATCTAGTGCGACTAAATTTACAAGCACAATCAAGAACGTAATAGGAAGTAGAAACTTACTTGGCCATGGACTCAGTCCTCTAATCGTAGTAGTCCGGTGGCAAGAAATTCTGATCCGAATTCCCTAACGAAAGAAATACCCAAATGAGCACTTCATACTACAATCTAATCCCAACTTATCAAATATAACTCTTTAGTTCGTAATTTCATAACAAGCAAAAGTTCCAACTTAAAATGGCCATAACTTGGTCATTTCAACTCGGAATTCGTAAATTATATACGATTTCTATCTACTTCGAAAGATCTATTAATTATAATAAAATATCTAAGTTTTGAAATGTTACAGTTGGAACAGCGATCAGTTCTGATCAGTAACGAATTCACTTTCAAAAATTTGTTTTGTGAATGTTTGCGATGTTTCTAAATCATAGATCAAATGTAAATACAATATGGGATTTCCTATCATGGATGACATGTTATGATCTTCCTATACATTGTTCTCATTGATATTTATTTCAGAAATTCCTTAAGATTTTAAATTCATAAAAAGTCAAGAAATTCCTTGAGTAACTAACTTGTTTTAGGAAAATTTCATAGTGAAACCTATTCATTCTTGTTAAAACTAAGCCTCAACTAAATATATATCTCAAGGCCTTCATTCTTGATAAAAATCCTTATTTTAGACTAGAAAATAGGTGTTCAAGTAGGAGCTATCTCTAAATCCGAATTTGCAAGATTGGTTTTTAATTGTGATTTCTTTTAAGGAAAACTCATTTATTTCTTTTGAAATCAGTCCCCACTAAACCTATACCCTAAGTCTCATTTCTTTCTTGATAAAACTTCCATTTTGAGTTTGAAAATAGGTTTTTTTATTATCTCATCTTCCCCTAGATATGAGATTCATGCAGTCTTACACAAGATCAAATTTTCTTATCTTGTAAATATCACTTGTTTAACAATTTCCTCCTAGTATATCCACATCAATTTATTAAAATACTCCCTATGATATCTATTCCATAAGCCCTTCATATTTTAGCTTAAAATTCATTTTGGGGTTAGACAATATGTTTTGAAAATGGGTCTTGGTTTGAATCCACGAATACAAATTTATTTTTGAAAATACATTGAAAATCCTTTGATTTTTACAAAATAAGTTTTGATGATATCTATCCTTAAGGCTTCATTTTCTCAACTAAAACTTCCATTTTGAGACTTGGAAGGGGGTGTTTAAATTTGAGCTTGCAAGATACGAAAATTAAAGTTCTTTTTGTGTTCAAAAGCAAGATCTCATATATAGGCATCAAGTTCATGCATACAACCACATTATCCATATACCAAGATTTTACATAACAAATACTAAGAAAAGTCTTGCAAAAGTGAGGTCTACCATTATAACAACAAAATAGAAATAACAAGATAAGCAAGGATCAAAATGAGTGTTTCATGTTTTGGCATCATCATCCATTGTTCATAAGCATTATGGAAGGTCCTTTGATGCATGAGACCTCTTTATCATATACCTATAACACCAATTGAGGCTTAAGAAGGATGATTTCTTAAACAAGCTTCAAGAAAGAGTGTGAAGGCCTTCTTTTCTTATGGGGCAGCAAGACTTCAAGAAAAAAGGAGGCAAGAAAGAAAGAAAATAAGAGAGTATTTTGCCTAGGGTTTGTAAAGAATAGAAAGAGTGAATATAAGAGACTATTTATAGAGAGATGAGAGAGGCTAAAGAAAGTTAAATGAAAGAAAGGAAAAGAAGCAAGGGCAGCAAGAGAGGGGAGGGGGGGGGGGGAGGGTGCTGGCGTGAATCCTAAGGGGAAAGAGAGAGGGGATTTAGTTTGGTTTTGACTTGAAGTTGAAATGTAACTTGTCTTCCACATGTGATTAACTAAAAAGGAGCTTTTAAATCATTAAATAAATAAAAATAATAAAGAAAAATGGCAGATTTGGAGGCTTGTTGCAGTGCCATGGAGTGTTGGAATTCATGAATAGTACAAGTGTGGTGTAGAAAATTATCACAATAGTGTACAAAGGTATGGGTCACATGTATGTGTCTTATCATGAGATTTTGAAAAGAGAAACATAATTATGAATAAATAAAAAAAATCAATGAAGAATTTAATAATTAAAATGAAATATTAATTAAATTATTTTAGTAATTTATCAAATTAAGCTACCGGTACGGTCAAATTACGTTATATAAGCTAAACTGATATTTTTAGGAGTCAAAAAATTATGAAACTGTAATTTTATAATTCCTTATAAAATTACGAGTTTTTACGGTGTTGACGGAATATTTTTATTATTCCGGTCACCGGGACACGCTTATCAAGCAGTACCCGATGGGTCTGAAAAAGGTAATTTCGATCCAATCTGATACTTTTAGTTTTCTTATATTAATACGCACTATCCCAAATACTAAACTCTTTCTTAAACTTCTAGGTTTAAGAACTCGGGATTGCCGGATCTAAACAACTAGGATTTTGGGCTTCCGGTTGACTAAGGCCAGGGTTTGCCAACTTAAAAACTGAATAGTTTTTTCATAATTCATATTTTCTTATAACATTAATTCTTTTGATGATTTATCTAGTATTAACAGTTTCGAGATTATTTAATTGATTTATTGTTTTGAAAATTTATCGCATTCGTTATCGATAGGGTTTTCTCAATTATCGTACCGAATATTGGTTATTGAGACAATTTTTGACGAAATTGAGTCTAAGAATTTATTAATGCCTTACGGGATTATTTATGTTGTTTTAAAGGTTATATGCTCTAATTTACGAGTTTTGATTCGTCGAGTGATTTGATTGGCTTAAAGATTTCATAACCGGATGAGTGTTGAACTTTCATTATGCTTTCAAGTCTAGGGTACTTCAACTTAGGGTTTAATGATTGAATTGATTATCATAATAATAATTAGACCTTCTTCTTAAGGTTATGGGATTTTATTCCCGATCCTGTTTTATGATTTTCGAAGGTTTGGTTTGTCTATTAAAGCTTTCATTATAATTTATCTTTCAGGATCATTAATTTGTTTATCGATTAATTGTCATCAAAATTAAGCTTTTAATTGTGCCAAAGCCTAACTATGAAATGCTTTGGTGAATTTTAAATTACTCGAAATTTTGTTGTGGTATTGAGTTTCCATATTATCTTGATTTCCGAGTGAAAATCAGATGAACTAATTATCCTACGTAAGAATTTTGGTTCAAAAGATATTTAGCTTCTTATTTTATTTTCAAGGCATCTCAGTTTCTTAAGATTAGGAAAATTTGTATTTATGTTCATATTTTAGAACCTTTTAGAGTTCGATTTTAACTTGGAGTCATTTTTAGAGTTTGTCTTTGAAGTTTATTCTTGGATTATTTACTGAAATTTTCCGATGTTTATTCGTGGTTTTACTAATCTGATTATTTTAAGCTTCCTTATGTAATTACGAACTATTCTACATACTAATCTCTTACTTACTTTCTTAGGGCTGCAAATATGGGATTGCCGAATTTTAAGCTATTACGTCTATCTAAGATTTTGTTGACTATAGGGTTTCTGGTTGACCTTGCGATTAGGGTTTAAGCTAAACCGATCACAAAACTTTGGGAGTTTATAGAATCTCCTTAGTCAAAGTAGTCTTCGAGGTATGAAAATTTGTCTTCCTCATTACCTAAACAAAAGAAATACCCACAATGAGTATTTCTTGGAAGTTCTAAATAAATTTGTCAACTAATTTGCTAAGTTTGTCAAATTTCGTATTGAAAGATATTCCAACTTAAATTGTCCATAACTTTCTCATTTTAACTTGGAATTTCACATATTATATGTCGATTTCTACCTATTCGAAAAGATCTATCCATTTCTAAGGTTGTTTTCATCATATATGGTCATTTTGGTTGAAAACCGAACTATCATAGAATCGTTACGAAAATTCCAATCTTCAAAATAAACAATTTTGAAGCTTTCCTCATTCAAAACATTTTGATAAATACTTAGTTATCAATAAAATTAGAGAAACTTTATTTCTACATATAAACTTATATTAAACATATGATTCAAGTGTTATTGTCTATTTTAATTTTTTATCAAGACAATATCCCTTGATGGTTGGAAAAATCATGTTTTCTACTTTGAAAAGTTTTTGAAATATAGTTTAGAATGTGGATTCATCTCAAAAGATTTCATTTTTATTCTCATTCCTTTACCTTTATGATGATTACAAAATGATCCTTAGATCTTTTTTCAAAACTATTCTCATATTTGGACCCTTTTTATTAAATCTATTAAATCCCCTTTTATCTAGGTTTAAAAACTTGTGAGTTCTTAGTGATTATAGATTTTCATAAAGTATATTTTTAAGAAAAACTTATTTATGAAAAGAGGTTATCAAAGTTAAATAATCCTCCTTTAGTTTAAAAGACAAGTCATGTTTTTCTTAGATGAATCATGATTTTCTTTAAAAAAAATTGATAAGGCATAAACTATCATCTCATGGTAGGTTTGTTTTAGTCAAAAATTTGTTACTTGTTAAGGAAAAACTTTAAGTTTAGTATTTGTCACGCCCCAAAGGATACCTGTAAACCCCGGTTTTTCAGGTAGCCAAGAAAACCCTAAACCGGAATAGCTCAAGCCTGGAGTGAGAACTAGGAACCCTAATTCCGGCTTTTCCTCTGTTTCCAATTAATAGACTTTTCTAAGAAAATTTACTTTTGATTATAATTCTTGAATATATTTCAAACTAAGAAAATATCTGATTTTAAGAAAATTTCAATTCCAGTCATCCGAGACCCATTATAGAAAAACGTGCCCCGGAACTAGAATTTCAAAAATATTCTTATGAGTACTCATTAGAACCGAAATAAAATAAGGATTTCAAAAATATATTTTTCATAATTTTCCGGTTTATGAAAAATACAGTTATAGCCTTTTTATTCGTATTTCATTACTACCGGAAATTAAATTGTCTTGTCAACTATTATTACTATTCATAAAGTACTACCTAGTCTACCTATTAGCCTACCCTACAAATCTAATCTTACCATCAATCACATCTCTTCCATTCTCCATAACTTTTGTCCTTCAACTTCAATTCACTTATGACTAATGATACAAGTCAAATCAAAGTTAAATCATGATGAACAAAGCAAATTTTTTCCCCCCTTTTTGCTCCAAAACCGGCGCACATGCACCCCCCATCCATGCTCCATTTGATTTTTTTTATTTCTTTTCTTATTCACTTAACCTAATTCAACTTATATATAACTACCTTTATTCTCTCTCTCCTCATTCTTCACTTTCTAAAAGTTACAAGTGTGAAAAAGCTCTCAATCCTCTCTCTTTCCCCTTTGGCCGAAAGCATTTGAGCCCACACACACACCCACAAACTTCTCATTTTTCTCTTTATCTTTCCACTTCAAGTAAGTAATGATACTACTTCCAACATGAAACTTTGTTATGGCTAAGTGATTTTGGTTATCTCAACTCCATGTTCCCATGATCTTGTAGTAGGAACAATGAGATAGCAAACAAAAATCCGAACCATTACAAAGTAGATCTATCTTTTAAAGAGTTTCCATACCAAAAGCTTTACTTTTATCCATCAAAAAGTCTTTTAAACAAAGGATTTTATAAAAATATGGTTTTTATGTTTTTAAAAACTCATTTAAGCTTTTGATAAAGTAGATCCATCATTTTGATACTCATGATCATGTAGGCATTTATAGTTTCATTATTATTTTGTTCATATGTGCATAAATATCTTTAACACTTTTGTCTTTAGTAAATGACTTTCTAGTGTATAGATCTATATATATATGGGTCCATGAAGTCAAAAAGAAAAGTACTTTACAAGAAAAAGACTTTTGAAAATTCGGATGACTTTGAAAACCAAGGTCAAAAACACTTTTAACAACTTCTAAACTTATATTTTATAAGAGAAATAAAGCCTATGGGTAATAGATAATGTTTAGTAGTATTTTTCATGAGTCTAAAGGAGTTTTTACAAAGAAAATGTTGAAACAAGAAATGAAGTCCATAGGAGTTTTGAGTTAAAAGTTATGAAAACCAAATTCGTAATAATGGATGTAGGGTTAGAAAACACTATTTTTCCAACTTCAAAAATGATATTTTCTTAAATAAATGAAGTCCTTAGGATATAGGTATAATAGATACTTAAAGTTTCAAGTATAAAATATATTTTTCCTAAAGGAATCAACTTGAAAATGAACTTTTGTAAATTCGGATTTTTGGAAACCCCATAGTAAAAGACCCACTTAGAAGTTTATAAATGTGAATTTTATTAAAGAAATAAAGGCCTTAGGATATAACTAATATAGGGGTCAAATATTCTTTAAACAAAATAGAGTTTCCTAAAGAAAATCCATGTAAAATGTAGATGTGGGCAAGTGTAGTAAATTCACTTCCTAAACATTAGTATGAAATGGTTTCTAAGAAAAGTTTATTTGTAAAATTCTTTAAATCTAAAAAGTTATAAGAACATAGACTCCTTAAGGTTCACATCATGACATTCATGATAGGGAAAATCATTACCATTGCATTTAGCATCATATTACACTTAGGAATCTCAAATGCATTCATGAAAACCGCATTTTTGGAATTGACAAACCCGCTGTACAGATCTGATCCCTCAATTCCGAGGCTTAGATATTTTCAAAACTTGATTTAAACTTCATATTTGGAAAGCTCTTCGAAGTAGATAGGAATCGGTATAAATTTGCGAAATTCCGACTTAAAACGACCAAGTTATGGCCATTTTAAAACGGAACTTCGGAAATGACGCGAATTCCGATTTCACTAAGTTTCCTTAGAGTTTTAGTGTCCTAAGTTGATAGAATACTTATTAGGGTAATTTCTTATATGAATAGGTGAACCCGTGGACGGTGACGAGTTACCTCCGGACTATTACTACTAGAAGACCGGAGTACGATGGCGGAGTGAGTTTTTCTTCCCAATTCATTTATTGTATGTGCTTGTAAAGTAGTGCACTAGAATGTAGGTCAATTGAATGGAATATGAATAATGGGGATTGGGAAATTATATGATTGTTGATGATATGTGAGAAACAAATTAAGAATATCGAAACGGGTGATAAACTTTGATTGTATAGTTAGCTATGATGGATTGTCTGATAAATTGATTGATCGCCTAAGTAAATTGGCTTAATCAACTACTTGAGTAAATGATAAATTGACATGTGCATATCACAAGGGGATGGAGCATGAGCATTTGTAGGTTAGTCGTGAACCATAAACGACATCGAATAATCGTAGGTTAGTCGTGAACCATAAACGACATCGAATAATCGTAGGTTAGTCGTGAACCATAAACGACATCGATAATCGTAGGTTAGCCGTGATCCATAAACGGGATATTGTCGTACCGCAGGATTCGTTAATCTGCTAACCCGGGATGGAGGGCGCAATTCCATCCACATATGATTTCCGGTTGGTCATATGTATGTTGAACTCATGTGTTTGATGCATACACTTGCTTGATTAATAACTTGGTTGAATTGTTGTGATATAAATGTTTTTGTGGGAGATTACACTCACTAAGCTAGTTAGCTTACGTCCCTACAGACCATTCCTTTTGCAGCTTACGCATTTATGGCTTAGGCGAAGAGACCCGGCTGAACAGGTACCGAAGCTAGGAGTTTTCCCTAGAAGTTATAATTTTTGTATTAGACTTCCATAGAAAACTTCTAAGACTTGGATGACTGTAATGGACCGTTAAATATTCTTTTGGGGGAATGCCCCTTAGAATTATGTAATATTTATTTATGTTCATGAATTATATCCTATTGCCCATGCATGCCAAATTAAGCTTTTATCTCCATTCGGACTTGTACTCTATTGTGTAAAGGTACGCCTTACATCTATATGAGACTCCGAAAGACTAAGGTGGTAATTCGGGAATCTTATATGGCATGTGGCGGACTGTTACGTTTAGGGTACCCTATGGGGCGTGACAGTTTAAGTGGTATCAGAGCACTAGGTTATTAGGCATGACAATAGAGTTAAAATCAAACCTAGAACTAAGTAACTAGGATAAAATTGGAGTTAAAAGCTAGGCTAATTAATAGTTTTCTTGTTGTAGGTTTCCTTGGGTGAAACCCGAGAAAGAGCTAGGAACTTCACCAAAAGACTAGATGAAACCATGGTGGAATACCGGCTTCGGTTAAGGTTTTATGTGAAGACTTTGCATTGGTCCAGCGACCTAGGACAATAAAAGAGATGTATAAGCTATGGAAAGAGGGCCTTAGATACACAAGATGGATATCTGTGATAGATCAGTTAAGATATGATCCAATAAGGAGAAGAAGATGGACAATCATGGAGACTATTTATACCCTAGAGAGGGTGATGGTAGAATATGCGGGAGAACCCATGTTAAGAGAAGCCACATTTATTCTTAAGAATGAAGGAAGTCCCACCCACCCAGACTTTGGGAATTGGCATGGTATAGGACCACTTTATGTACATGCCCGTGATGACCTGGATGATCATAGGGATTGGAATTGGCAGATATCAGAAATCATTTTGTGTGGCAAGCTAGATACCTCGATCTTATCCCATTCCTAGGAGGAGCTCCAGCTCCACAAGTAGGAAACGGGGGAGTACACCTGATTAATGCCCCAGCTGTTGAGGAAGATGAAGGGAATGAAGGAAACAATGAGGGAGGAGAAAATAATGTGGAAGAATCTGAGGAGGAGGAAGACCCAGAAGAGGACCCAAACTGGATGGAAGAAGAAATACCTAGATCCCCTACCCCTCCAGTCATGGCTCCAGAACAACCCAACCCACTACCCGAACCAGTTGTATGGGATTTCAATAGGGATCTGGACATACCCGATAGTGGGAGGGTAGAACCAGAATTCGACCCCACCGTATGGAAAGATTATACCCAGTAGGCGAGCAGCCCCCTGAGGTTGAGGCATAGCCCCTGAGCCGGTAGTGCCAGAACCTGTGGAGAGAGTGAATGAAGCTGACCCTTGGATAGGTGAATTCAGAGAAAGGTGGAGTAGGATGTGGGAAGAAGGGAAGAGGCGAAGAAAGAGAGATGGGAATTAGGAATGAATCTAATGATAGAGTTGATAGGAGGAAACAAATCAAGTAGGAGATCAAGAAGTGAGAGAAGAAGAAGCAGAAGAAGAAGAGGAAGAGGAAGAAGAGGAAGAGGAAGAAGAAGGAAGAGGAGGAACCAGAGCCTCTAGCCCGACCCGCTCAGAGAAGGAGGTTGACTGTTAGGGCCTATTTGAGTCAGTTCATCCGAAAGGATGATGGAGCATCTTCTAGTCGAGGACGACTCCCAGCCCCTCACCAGACGACTCTGATTAGAATGAAGGATGTAGTATCCCATAAGTCCAATAGTTTCTTTTGAATAGTAGGCAATGCGGGATGCCAAATTGCCTTAGGATCTCTTTATGGTCTAGTATGTTGTTTTCCTTGTCTGTTTCCTTTCCATGTTAGATGTTATTAGATAGAAGTTGTCGGCTAGTATCGGAAGAATTGTTTTGTGTTGTCCAATTTTGCAAGCTTATTTGAAAACAACTTTTGTACGGCACAAACAAGTCAATGAAGTTTATGTTGATTCCAAGAATGAAGTTTCACAAGCATCATACTTTTGCATTAGTAGTAGACTACATTCATTATACTTAATTGCATAATCATAATCTCATTCATATCATCATTTGATTCAGAATTCTTTTATTATGATTTCTTGATTTGGAATTCCTTTGATTGCTATGATTTCTTTACTTTAAGAGCCTTTTTGTGAACGACTTGGAGCTTTAAATTTTCTTTGAGCCTTTTTATGAATTCTATATTTCTCTAAATTATTCCTAGAATTTTCGAAAACTCTTTAGCCAACGTTTTATAACCGCAAAACTCTAAAGAAGAAATAAAACTTATTAAGACAATATGTAACAGACGAAACCGGAGGAACCGAAACCGGGAGCAAGAACCACTCCCAAGTGAGGCTAGTAGTGCGAATCAACCAGATCAACCCCAAGCTAGCATACCTGAAGCTGCTCAGCCTGACCCCCAGGCAGCTATGATGAATGCCATGGGAATTTGACAAATATGTTTGCTGCATTCATCCAGAATCAAAACCAGAACCAACCCCAAAACTCCGAACCAAGTCTAAGGGGTTCTGCATCTTTACCACCTCCACCACCCCCTCCATACAGGAGAATGCAAGAGGAGTTTCCCATGCCACCAGAGGAGCAATCATATAATGCTCGTTATCCACCCCCTCCACCACCAAGAGGTTACCAGAGGAGTTCCCTCCCTGATTTATAAAGAGTAACCGCTACTTTGATGGGGCGTTTGGAAAGCCCGATGAGGCGGAAGATTGGTTGGCTCAAATTGAGCGTTCTTTTGCAGCATATGAGACCCCACCACACCTCCGTTTGGAGTACGGCACATACATGTTAAGATATAATGCACGTGTATGGTGGGAATCTAAACGAAGGAGTTTGGCAACCCCAGTTAGCTGGGAGACCTTCGTAGAGAGTTCCTAGGAACTATTTCCCCGCCAGCCTTCGAGTAAGGTACAGTGCAGATTTCCTGCATGTGAGACAAAGAGGCAGAACGATTGAGCAGTATGAAACAGAATTCAATCACCTACTGCAGTATGCTCCTGAGTCATACAAAATAGTGAGGAGCTGCAGAAACAAGTATTCCTGGAAGGTCTCGATGAGGACCTAAGGATAAAGATACATGAATCTGGATTGTCGACCTACCTTGAGGTGATCGAAAAGGCCCGTTTGATTGAAGGGGCCAAGAAGAGAAAGTATGCTGAACCGGACAAAAGAGTGTTCGGAAAAGGCACTTTGATGCCTCCAGCTCGAGCTACAGAGGAAAGAGATTCAAGCCCTACCACGGTATTAAGGATAATTCTGGTGGGAGGTTTAACCAAACCAAGTCCATTTCCTGCTGGAAGTGCAAGGGAGGCCACTACCCAAGGCAATGTCCCCAGCTGAAGGACAAGTGTTTCTTTTGTGGCGAAGCAGGTCATCTGGTTTATGCTTGCCCAAAGAAGATGACTATAACCTGCTACCTTTGCAAGGAAAAGGGCCATGTAACCTCCGAGTGCCCTCAGAGGAAAAGTGGAACTACCCGGCCTTACGGGAATCCAGGAAATGATAACACCCAAAGGTCCGGTAGCAGAAGTGGAAGCCGTGCAGCCTCGGCCATGCATGGTATGCGGCTGTATAATTTTGAAGGCCAATGGATGATCGAGGATGATGAGGAGGAAGGCATGGAGCTGGCCGCGCTGGACCAAGACGGCGATGTGGATGGCGGCCTGGTGACAGGTTAGTAACAAGTTCCTTTCTAAGATAAAGTTCTTGTTTTCGTAGCAAGTTTTTAAAAGGAAATTTAAAACTGTAAGAGGAAAAGTTGAAATATGGAAACCCTGGAATAGATAGTTGTTGAGTGTTAGGACCAAGTAGTGATAAATGTTTATGGTAACAGGACGCATAGGAGTAAATGGGAATGAAGCTTATGTGTTGTTTGATACGGGAGCCACCCACTCCTTTATCACTACCAGCTTGGCTAAGCGGCTTGGTCTACCCATAGCCATGACAACCACAACCTTAAGGATTAAGACACCCACAGGTAGTGTTGTGTCGACTCGAGAGATAATAAAGGATTGTTTGCTAGAAATCCAAGGACACATCTCAGCAAGTGATTTGATAGTCTTGGAGATGAGTAAATATGAAGTTATTCTTGGGATGAATTGGCTAAGTAAGGTTAAAGCCATTGTGGACTGTCAAGAAGATGATAAGTTTTGATGACCACAGGAAGGAGAGAGTAGACTTCCTTGGAGAGATCACGGTGCGAAGAGATCTTGGTTTAAGCTCCTTCGAGCTAATGATGGAAGATGAGGAAATTGTGCCAATAGAAGATGCCTGGATTAGAGAGGAAAGAGAGAAAAGAGTGACATACCCGTGGTGAATGAGTTTGAGGATGTATTTCCTGAAGTCTTACCCGGTTTACCACCAAAAAGAGAGATTGATTTTGAAATCACTCTAGCTCCAGGTACAGAGCCGATATCAAAGGCACCATACCGGATGGCTCCGGTGGAATTGAAGGAATTAAAGACCCAATTACAGGAGCTTTGGATCAAGGATTCGTAAGACCAGCGTGTCGCCATGGGGCGCACCGGTGTTGTTTGTAAAGAAGAAGGACGGGTCTATGAGATTATGTATCGATTATCGGGTTGAATAAAGTCACCATCAAAAATCGATACCCCCTTCCAAGAATCGACGACCTCTTTGATCAGCTCCAAGGGGCAAGTGTGTT
The DNA here is from genome assembly GCA_024138025.1 of Combretum micranthum. Lineage (NCBI taxonomy): Eukaryota > Viridiplantae > Streptophyta > Magnoliopsida > Myrtales > Combretaceae > Combretum > Combretum micranthum. The sequence continues at coordinate 40,503 of JAMXBD010004049.1, read as the reverse complement.
CTCGCGCATTGATTTGCGCTCGGTTATCACCAGTTGAGAATAAAGCCGGAAGATGTGCCTAAGACAGCCTTTCGCACACGGTACGGGCACTACGAGTTCTTAGTGATGCCGTTTGGATTAACTAATGCACCTGCTGCATTCATGGACCTCATGAACCGAGTATACAAACCGCTCTTGGATAAATGTGTAATTGTGTTCATAGACGACATCCTAATCTATTCAAAGACCAGAGAACAACATGAGGAGCATCTAAGAATGGCGTTACAAACTTGAGAGAAAATAAGTTGTACGCCAAGCTATCCAAGTGTGATTTTTGGTTGGATAGAATATCTTTTCTTGGACATGTAGTGACGGGAGAAGGAATATCAGTAGACCCAGAAAAGATCAAGGCTGTAGTGGATTGAAACAGCCCAAACGGTAACTGAGGTGAGAAGCTTTCTAGGTTTGGCTGGTTATTACCGCAAGTTTGTAAAGGATTTCTCCAAGATTGCCAAACCTTTGACTCAACTGACGCAAAAGAATGAGAAATTCGAATGGACAGATAAGAGGGAGCAAAGTTTCCAAGAGTTGAAACGGCGCTTAGTATCAGCTCCAATTTTGGTATTGCCCGATCCTGAAAAGCCGTACACAGTGCATAGCGACGCCTCTAGGAATGGCCTCGGTTGTGTACTGATGCAAGAAGGGAAAGTCATTGCCTATGCCTCCAGGCAATTAAGGCCTCATGAGCAGAACTATCCCACACACGATTTGGAATTGGCCGCTGTGGTTTTTGCCTTGAAGTTATGGAGACATTATTTGTATGGGCAAAGATGTGAAGTGTACACAGATCACAAGAGTCTCAAGTATTTGTTCACACAAAAGGAGTTAAATATGAGGCAGAGACGGTGGTTGGAACTCATCAAGGACTATGACTTGGGAATAAATTATTGCCCGGGAAAGGTAAATGCTGTAGCTGACGCCTTGAGCAGAAAGAACTATGGAGAAGTGGCAGCCTAATCACGAGCAAAAAGAGCTGATAAAGGAATTCGAAAGGTTAAGAATTGAATTCGTAGGGCAAGATGTCGAAGTGGAGATAGCAAATTTGGTTATGGAACCCACTTTGATCGACAGGATTAAGGAAGCCCAAAGATATGATGAGGCGATAAAGAGATCAAAGAAGAAGTGCTCAAAGGGAAGTATAGTGACTTTACCCTGGATGATGAAGAGTGGTTAGAATGAAAGGAAGATTGTGTGTACCGGAAGATGAAGAATTGAGAAAAGAGATCATGAGCGAAGCTCACAACTCCGGTTACACGGTGCATCCGGGAGGTACAAAATGTATCAGGACATAAAAAGCCACTATTGGTGGAATGGATTGAAGAGGGATGTGGCAGATTTGTTATGAAGTGCGCCGTGTGTCAGCAAGTCAAAGTGGAACATCAACGGCCAGGTGGATTATTAAAGCCACTACCTATCCCCGAATGGAAGTGGGATCAAATTTCAATGGACTTTGTGTGTGGATTCCCGAGGACATCCACTGGATGTGATGCGGTCTGGGTTATAGTGGATCGTTTGACAAAGTCAGCACACTTCCTACCAATTAATATGACCTATTCATTGGACAAATTGGCTAGGATTTACATCAAGGAGATTGTGCGACTTCACGGTATACCAGCAGGGATTATTTCAGACCGGGATCCAAGATTTGTTTCAAAGTTCTGGATGAGCCTACAAAAGAGCCTAGGCACCAAGTTGCATTTCAGTACTGCCTACCATCCTCAGACAGATGGACAGTCTGAGCGAACCATTCAGACCTTGAGGACATGTTAAGGGCTTGCATATTGGAATTCAAAGGAAGTTGGGATAATCATATACCCCTAATTGAGTTTGCCTATAACAATAGCTACCACTCAACCATTCAGATGCCACCATACGAAGCCCTATATGGACGGCGTTGTAGGTCCCCTCTGTTTTGGGATGATGTGGAAAAGCTAGCTATTGGTCCTGAATTGGTTCAAGAAGCAGCAGACAAAGTCCGGGTTATTCAACAGAAAATGAAAGAGGCTCAAGACAGACAGAAGAGTTGGGCTGATCTGAAGAGAAGAGAGCTGGAATTTCAAGTAGGCGATCATGTCTATTTGAAAATAAACCCAATCAAGAGCATAAAGAGAATGCGGGCTCAAGGGAAATTAAGCCCAAGGTATATTGGACCTTTTGAGATCTTGGAAAGAGTGGGAGATTTGGCCTATCGGCTAGCCCTGCCGCCAATTTGTCGGGAGTTCATAATGTGTTCCACGTATCAGTGTTAAGGAAGTATGTACCTGACCCTGAGCGGATAGTGGAGTTGGAACCGATTCGGTTAAAGGAAAATCTCACCTACGAAGAGCACCCAGTAGAAATCTTGGATAAGAAGACTCAGAAGCTTCGGAACAAAGAGATTAGATACGTTAAAGTATTGTGGAGAAACCACACTTCTGAGGAAGCGACTTGGGAAGCCGAAGAGGAAATCCGAAGGAAATACCCCGAGTTGTTTGAGAATCAAGGTACGTCAGTTCAGTTTTGAGGACAAAACTCTTTTTAAGGTGGGTAGGTTGTAAACCCCGGTTTTTCAAGTAGCTAAGATAACCCTAGAACCAAACCCAAAACCGGAATAGCTCAAGCCTGGAGTGAGAACTAGGAACCCTAATTCCGGCTTTTCCTCGGTTTCCAATTAATAAACTTTTCTAAGAAAATTTACTTTTGATTATAATTCTTGAATATATTTCAAACTAAGAAAATATCTGATTTTAAGAAAATTTCAATTCCGGGTCATCCCGAGACCCATTATAGAAAAACGTGCCCCGGAACTAGAATTTCAAAAATATTCTTATGAGTACTCATTAGAACCGAAATAAAATAAGGATTTCAAAAATATATTTTTCATAATTTTCCGGTTTATGAAAAATACAGTTATAGCCTTTTTATTCGTATTTCATTACTACCGGAAATTAAATTGTCTTGTCAACTATTCATTACTATTCATAAAGTACTACCTAGTCTACCTATTAGCCTACCCTACAAATCTAACTCTTACCATCAATCACATCTCTTCCATTCTCCATAACTTTTGTCCTTCAACTTCACTTCACTTATGACTAATGATACAAATCAAATCAAGTTAAATCAATGAAACAAAGCAATTTTTCCCCCCTTTTTCTCCAAAACCGGCGCACATGCACCCCCCATCCATGCTCCATTTGATTTTTTTTATTTCTTTTCTTATTCACTTAACCTAATTCAACTTATATATAAACTACCTTTATTCTCTCCTCCTCATTCTTCACTTTCCAAATTTCTAAAGTGCAAAAAGCTCCTCTCCTCTCTTTTCCCCTTTGGCCGAAACTTTTGAGCCCCACACACACATCACAACTTCTCATTTTTCTCTTCTATCTTCCATCCACTTCAAGTAAGTAATCCACTACTTCCAACTCATAAACTTGTTATGGCTAAGTGATTTTTGGTTATCTCAACTCCATGTTCCCATGATCTTGTAGTAGGAACAATGAGATATCAAAACAAAAATCCCGAACCATTACAAGTAGATCTATCTTTTAAAGGAGTTTCCATACCAAAAGCTTTACTTTTATCCATCAAAAAGTCTTTTAAACAAAGGATCTTTTATAAAAATATGGTTTTTATGTTTTTAAAACTCATTTAAGCTTTTGATAAAGTAGATCCATCATCTTGTTACTCATGATCATGTAGGCATTTATAGTTTCATTATTATTTTGTTCATATGTGCATAAATAGTCTTTAACACTTTTGTCTTTAGTAAATGACTTTCTAGTGTATAGATCTATATATATATGGGTCCATGAAGTCAAAAAGAAAAGTACTTTACAAGAAAAAGACTTTTGAAAATTCGGATGACTTTGAAAACCAAGGTCAAAAACACTTTTAACAACTTCTAAACTTATATTTTATAAGAGAAATAAGCCTATGGGTAATAGATAATGTTAGTAGTATTTTTCATGAGTCTAAAGGAGTTTTTACTAAAGAAAATGTTGAAAACAAGAAATGAAGTCCATAGGAGTTTTGAGTTAAAAGTTATGAAAACCAAATTCGTAATAATGGATGTAGGGTTAGAAAACACTATTTTTCCAACTTCAAAAATGATATTTTCTTAAATAAATGAAGTCCTTAGGATATAGGTATAATAGATACTTAAAGTTTCAAGTATAAAATATATTTTTCCTAAAGGAATCAACTTGAAAATGAACTTTTGTAAATTCGGATTTTTGGAAACCCCATAGTAAAAGACCCACTTAAAAGTTTATAAATGTGAATTTTATTAAAGAAATAAAGGCCTTAGGATATAACTAATATAGGGTCAAAATTCTTTAAACAAAATAGAGTTTTCCTAAAGAAATCCATGTAAAATGTAGATGTGGTCAAGTGTAGTAAATCACTTACTAAACATTAGAGGAAATGGTTTCTAAGGAAAGTTTGTTTTAAAAATCGTTTAAATCTAAAAGTTATAAGAACATAGACTCCTTAAGGTTCACATCATGACATTCATGATAGGGAAAATCATTTCCATTGCATTTAGCATCATATTACACTTAGGAATCTCAAATGCATTCATGAAAACCGCATTTTTGGAATTGACAACCCGCTGTACAGATCTGATCCCTCAATTCCGAGGCTTAGATATTTTCAAAACTTGATTTAAACTTCATATTTGGAAAGCTCTTCCGAAGTAGATAGGAATCGGTATATAATTTGCGAAATTCCGACTTAAAACGACCAAGTTATGGCCATTTTAAAACGGAACTTCGGAAATGACGCGAATTCCGATTTCACTAAGTTTCCTTAGAGTTTTAGTGTCCTAAGTTGATAGAATACTTATTAGGGTAATTTCTTATATGAATAGGTGAACCCGTGGACGGTGACGAGTTACCTCCGGATTACTACTAGAAGACCGGAGTACCGATGGCGGAGTGAGTTTTTCTTCCCAATTCATTTATTGTATGTGCTTGTAAAGTAGTGCACTAGAATGTAGGTCAATTGAATGGAATATGAATAATGGGGATTATTGGGAAATTATATGATTGTGATGATGTGAGAACAAATTAAGAATATCGAAACCGGGTGATAAACTTTGATTGTATAGTTAGCTATGATGGATTGTCTGATAAATTGATTGATCGCCTAAGTAAATTGGCTTAATCAACTACTTGAGTAAATGATAAATTGACATGTGCATATCACAAGGGGATGGAGCATGAGCATTTGTAGGTTAGTCGTGAACCATAAACGACATCGAATAATCGTAGGTTAGTCGTGAACCATAAACGACATCGAATAATCGTAGGTTAGTCGTGAACCATAAACGACATCGATAATCGTAGGTTAGCCGTGATCCATAAACGGGATATTGTCGTACCACAGGATTCGTTAATCTGCTAACCCGGGATGGAGGGCGCAATTCCATCCACATATGATTTCCGGTTGGTCATATGTATGTTGAACTCATGTGTTTGATGCATACACTTGCTTGATTAATAACTTGGTTGAATTGTTGTGATATAAATGTTTTTGTGGGAGATTGCACTCACTAAGCTAGTTAGCTTACGTCCCTACAGACCATTCCTTTTGCAGCTTATGCATTTATGGCTTAGGCGAAGAGACCCGGCTGAACAGGTACCGAAGCTAGGAGTTTTCCCTAGAAGTTATAATTTTTGTATTAGACTTCCCTAGAAAACTTCTAAGACTTGGATGACTGTAATGGACCGTTAAATATTCTTTTGAAGGGGAATGCCCCTTAGAATTATGTAATATTTATTTATGTTCATGAATTATATCCTATTGCCCATGCATGCCAAATTAAGCTTTTATCTCCATTCGGACTTGTACTCTATTGTGTAAAGGTACGCCTTACATCTATATGAGACTCTCGAAAGACTAAGGTGGTAATTCGGGAATCTTATATGGCATGTGGCGGACTGTTACGTTTAGGGTACCCTATGGGGCGTGACAATACCCTAAACGTGGCAGTCCACCACATATGGTATTAAAACCTAAGAATGACTTCCGGAAGTCATGCAAAAGTTTTCAACACCATATGTAAGGCGTCTATCACCACAATAGGAGACACCGGTGAGATGTATAGTTCGGGATAGTATATACAACATACAAGAATCTAAATAATCATCCAATTTATCATTAATAGAATAAAATCCGTACATCATCTTAAGGGTTTTCCCCTATAATTCTCCAAACAATCATAATATCAACTTAATCTTTCCACAATAAAATAATACTAACACCATAAGACATTGAAGGATAATTAACCTAAGATCTTCAAAGGATTTCCAAAAGCTCCTTAGATCATAATTCTACCCGGGTATACGTAGTCCTTGTTTATGAAAGATATTGGTCTTGTACAACAAAGGTCTATTGGAGTATAAGCATAACTAGCTTAGTGAGAATATTCCTGAATCAACGTACTTGTATAAATAGTTTCAAACAAGTTATTAAACAAGCATATGAATGCATCAAGCAAGTGATCAAGCAATACATATGATCTACCAGAAAATCATATGTTTGAATGGATTTACCCCTCCATTTAGGGTTAGGTGTTCCAGGCTTTTTAAAACCCATCTTTAAATCCAACTCATGTAGTTTATTTCGGGCACCTACTCGCCCATCTCAAATAGTTCTTTCAGGCTCCTAATCGCCTATCTTGTAGATTTCTGGCAACTGCACACTCGGCTACTAAACTCTTGTCCCATCGAGAATAGCAGCTCATGCAATGAAACTAACTACGTGATATGCATGAACCAATTAATATAATTCGTAATATATGATTAGAGTAAATTAAAGGTGATCACAGAATTTGCACACACTCCAACAAGATAATAATAAAACATAAGTTATTTAACAATGATTCATGCCTCGGTATGCTTAACATTCTATCAACCAATATTATCATATATAATTCATTTTCATCTTTTCCTACTTCTAGTGCCTCTAGCTACAAGCACAACCAAGTACAAAAAAGGTAGGAAATAAACTCACTCGGCCATGAGGATCTATCTTTCTTATGGATGAGTCGATCGATAAATCAACTAATCAAAATAATCCTCCAGGTATGAATACTCCTCCTCAGGATCACCTAATCAAGAAGAATACCCATAATGAGTTTTTTTTATTGATTCTATCGTACTTATCAAAAACTATGTCATGAGATCGTTAAAATTCGTATAGAAGGTAATTCCAACTTAAAATGGCCATAACTTGGTCATTTTAACTCAGAATTGCGCATATAATATACCGTTTTCTACCTACTCGAAAAGATCTATCCATTTCTAAGGTTATTTTTATCATAAAAAGCCATTTGGGTTGGAAAATACTACGGTACATAATAATTACGAATTTATAGTTCACAAAATATGATTTTTCTAAACTTTGCTTTACTCAAAAATCCTTAAGCAAAATATATGTATATATTTATAGTTGAAAAATCCTTTGAACATATATTCATACCCATATTGTATGCATGATTTTTGTAGTGTTGTCTCAATATTGATATTTCATAAACAATTTTTCTTTAAGGGTTTTTAAAAGATAAAACTTTTGAAAATTTCTTCTCTTTGAATTGTTAGAAGGAAAACTAAAATATAATTGAGTTGTTTTTGAGTAAATTTTTTTATTATTTCATTTTCTTACATTTCAAAAGTAAATTTTTTTTCAAAAATTTTGGTTCTTTTATCCACTAACTTTATTTCTAGTGATTGAAAATAAGCTTTTCAAACTATTCTTTATGTTTCAAATATTTGAAGTTGTGTTAAATGTATGTTTTCCTTTTATCTTTATATCATTTCTCTTCTTTAGAGAATGGATATACCTTTAATACTGTCACACCCCACCCCCACAGGCGACAGCGATGTGATGCCAGGGCAGGCAAACCCACCACTGGCCCCCTAGTGTTAATGGCCGACACCACCATTGCATCATGGTGACCCCAACCAACTCATGCCCCAACGGTTACCACGGGTACTATAGGTATTGTTACCCTCAGGATGGATTGAACCCAGTCTACAGCCTCTAGGATTCGAACCCATGACCTGAGGCTTTTGCCTGCCCCAAAGGCAGCACCTTTCATCAGTTGAGCAAAACCCAGGCTGCACTGGTGAAAGGTGCTACCTTTAGGGCAGGCAAAAGCCTCCAGTCATGGGTTCGAATCCTAGAGGCTGCAGACTGGGTTCAATCCATCCTGAGGGTAACAATACCTATAGTGCCTGTGGTACCCGTTGGGGCATGCGTTGGTTGGGGTCACCATGATGCAATGGTGGTGTCGGCTATTACCACTAGGGGGCCAGTGGTGGGTTTGCCTGCCCTGGCATCACATCGCCGTCGCCTGCGGGGGCGGGGTGTGACAAAAACTTTACTTTCTTTGCAAATTTTATTTTTCTAAGTTGATTTCCAAAATAGTGAGTTGATTGTATCTTGGTTTGAAAAACTTGTTTTATTCTAGATATTTGTCAAGTGATAGAATAATTCCTTTAGACAAGTTTATAAGAAAAGCTTTCTTTATAAAGAATTGTTAACATTAGAACTTAGCAAAATTTCATTTAAATTTTGAAAAGAGAAGATCCATATAAAATTTTAAGTTTTTGAAGAAACTTTCTTAGTATGTGATTTTCAAAGTCTATAGTGAACCTATTAAGTTTTATAAAAAGATATGGTTGAGTTAAAATCTTTTAATGCTAAGATCCTTCATTTATGGAGCTTTTAGTTTGGTTTATAAAAGAAAAGAATTCCTTTTATTCTTTTGAAGAAATCTACATTACTAATTCTTTTAGAATTTATGGTTAGCTTATACTTTAAAAAAAGTTAAAGCAAAACTTATATTTTTTTGTTGAAAATTCCTTTTGTTAAGAAATCTAGTTTACTTTTCTTTATTTAAGAAAGAACCAATTTTTATTTTTATTTAAGATAACAATATTCTTAATCTTGCATGAATATGTAGTGATGTAAAAGTAAAGATAATAAATAATAAGATAAAAAGAATTGCTTGTAAGTAAATAAACAGAATAAAATAGTCAAGCATTGGGAACCTTAGCTTCATCAAGGTATCTCGATCATGTATTGGGAGCCTTAGCTTCATCAAGGCAACCCGGGACTAAGAATACATTAGTCCCAAAAGAAAAAAAGAAAGAAAATTGTCTTGACTTGATATGCACAAGTCTAAGACTAGAAAGACTAGTCTTAATTAAATTACATAAAAAAAGTAAATAAATAAATTGCAAAACATGAAAATAAATAAATAACAATGAGTTTATATGCTCTAAATAAATATATATATACTTAGTATACATAATATTAGATTAGAGCAAAAATAATAATAACAATATAACAATATAATGTAAAATAGGAACATAAACAAAAACAAAACATGAACATATTGTTACTTCTTTAACTCATATGAGTCTAAGAAACATATACTAAGCTCATGCTAAGTTGTATGAACATGATGAAGAAATTTAAGTAGGATTTTACCTAAGGTTTAATGGAAAGTTTGAAAAGAGATGAATGGGTTTTGTGTTTGTTATTTTTTTCTTAAAGTGTAGTGAATGGTAGAGAGTGTTTTGAGAGAGATTTGTTGGAGAGAGGTTTTGAGAGAGTATTTTGGTAGATTTTTGTTATGTAAAATGGATGTGTGAAAGAATGAAAGAAGAAGGGGGTATTTATAGAATTTTTGGAGTAAATTTTTTATGTAATAAAATAAAAAGAAAGAAAATAATAATGAGAAAGGAAGAGGGAGGCCGACGCATCTATGAGGGAGAGAAGGGATATTTTACTTTGTTTTGTAATTTTTTGTATAGAAAAGAAATAATGTGTAAGGTTTGATGTGAATAAAGTTATATTGGAAATGTAAAAAGTAAGAAAATAGGTATGTGAGTAGTAAGAAATATGTGTAAGAAAAAGTAGAGATAGTGAAATAGTAATGAATAGTATAAATAGTACTATGAATAGTAGACTAGACATATAAAATACCAGTAGTAATAAAAATATGCGTAAACGAGCTATATCTGTTATTTTTAGTTACCGAAAAATTCTAAAACTGATATTTTTGAAATCCTTGTTTAATTATGAGTCTTTTAGCGTTGTTGGAATATTTTTAATATTCCAAGCTCAGGGACACGCTTTTCAAGAACTGATCCCGTTTGAGTCCGGAGGACACTCGAAATTCGTGAATTTGATATTTTTATGTTACCCTATATTATTACAAACTATTTTAAGCCATTAACTCGATTTCGTTTTCTAGGGTTTGAGAATGCGGGATTGCCGAAGTTGAAATTGCTTTATTGTCTTGGTATTTGTTGACTTTTGAAACTCCGGTTTGACTAGGGTTAGTGTTTAATCCAACTTTACCTTAGAAATTGAGGGGTTTATATCAGTGATTGGATAGGTGGGTCTTTTCATGTTTGGGTTTTCAATTCGAACGATCATTGAACTTTCTATTTTTGGTTTTTAAAAAACTCTTATGAAATCCTGTGATCGAAATTGATTAAGGTTTGGTTTCAACTTGGGTCAAACTCTAAGGTTTCGATTTGGTATTCCAAAACCATTCTCGAAAAATTCGAGGGCTTATAGTATTCCATTTTCTTGATGATAATGTTTGTTTTGTTCTTTGTAAAATAAGACCTCATCTCTTAATATTCGATCAACACTATGGATCTTGCAATAATATGGGTACACTCATATATCATAACATAGTACACACAAAATGACAAATAAGAGAAATTACAATAATAAAATCAAGTATTGGGAGTCTTAGCTTCATCAAGGCTCCCGGGACAAAGAATAGATTCCGTCCCGATTATAAATTAAAACGAAAGTGAAAATAACAATTTAAACAAGATCAACAATATAGTGAAGTATTATCATGAATGTCATGTATTCTGAGTCAAGGCTCCCAGGACAAAGAATAAATTCCGTCCCGATTATGAATTAAAATGAAAGAGAAAAATAGATATTTAAATATAAGAAGAGTAGCAAATAAACAACGACATCAAACAACATAATATAATAAGGTAGAAAAGATATCTCCATGAACAAAAACAAAACATGCACATAGTGTTATTTCCATAACATTGAAGTTTAGAAAACATCACCATGGTCATATTAAGTTACATGATATGGTTGAATGAAAGAAATAAGAATATTGTAAACCCCGGTATTCTCAGTAGTTAAGAAAACCCCGGAAGTTGAAAAGCGAAACCCTAATCCAGTCCAGTTTGAGTCTAGTGAGAGGAGCTTAGGAACCCTAAATCCGGCTTTCCTTCGGTTTCATAATAAAAGAAGTTTTATAAAGTAAATGAATATGAATTATTGTTCTAAAGTATATTTTAGACCTTTGAAAGTTTTAAATTCGGGAATTTTTCAATTCGGGCCTTCCGAGCTCAATTATGGAAAAGCGTGCCCCGGGACACGAACTCAGAAAAATGTTCCGGAATATTCATTAGAACCGTAATTTTATAAGATTCCAAAAATATCAATTTTATAATTTTCGGGCTATAAAAATTACAGTTATAGCCTTTTCCGTGTTTTCGTTACAACCGGTAAAGTAGATGTCTTGTCTACTATTCACAAGTACAACCTACACTACACACTACCCATACCCTATTCTTACATCCTTACAACTACTCATTACAATTTTCTTTTCCAAGAATTTTGTTTCCTATTAATTATTACATTTATTACATTTTAATTACATAAAATACAAATTTATCAAAATTCAAACTCTCTCTCTCACTCACTCCTCATGGCGGCCCCCACACCCCCCCCCCCCCCCCCCCTATTTTTCCCTCTCATTTTGTTTTATTTTACTCAATTTTATTCAATTAAACCCTAATGCATGTAATATATAAGCTAATGTTCTCTCTCTCTCTTCTAAAATTTTACAAAGGTTGAAAACCCTCTCCTCCTCTCCTCTATGCTTGCCGTGACACACACACACATGCACATTCACAAGTTTGTTTCATCTTCTTTCTTCTTTAAATCTCCATTAAAGTTATGATTTTAAGCTTTGTTCTTCCCAAATCTTGTAATGGCAAAGCTACTCTTGTGTGTTTTTCACATTTAATCCCAATGAGCATATGCTAGGGACATGAAAACACTTGTACAAGAATATCAAGCCATCACAAGAAGTGGATCTAGAGTTTAAAGGAGTTTTTGATGAGATAATGTGATGTTCATGCATGTAAAGTAGGAATCTTGTAGAGATATTTATGTTCATGCCATGAAACTCATGATTCATGCATTATATTTGGTAGATCTAGTGTTTAGACATTCATCTTCATCTACATTTATGTTCATATGTTATTTTGATTTTCATGCATTGATGATCATAAAAATGTAGCCTTGCCTATGTATAGATATGTTAGATGGTAGATTCATGTATAGAAGACAAGAAACTTGAAAAAGAAAATATTTTGTTAGAAATGCTTAGTTGAAAATTCGGATGATTTTGGAACCCTACTTTAAAACCACCAAAACCACTTTAAAACTCATATTTTTCATAAAAAATGGAAGGTATATGTAATAGATGCCCTTAAGGAATGATTTTCATAAGTTTAGATGAGTTTAGGCATGAGAAAAATGTAAAACAAGTAGTGGAGTTAGAATGAAAAATATTGATATAGTGATTAATAGTCAAATTCGTATTTTAGGATGATGCCTACATAAACACTTAGTATCCAAGCTTAGATGGCATGTTTTATGAGTCAAATGGAGTCCTTAGACAATAGATATAATGAAGCTTCAATTTTGATGCATTAAACAAGTTTTCTCATAAAGAAAATGCAAGAAAAGGAAATTTTCAAAATTCGGATTTTTGTGAAAGCTTGTTTAAAAACATATTTGCCAAATGAAAAATGTGAATTTCTATGCATAAATGAAGGTATGATTAGTATAGATATTGAGAACTCATTTTTATTTAGATAACAAGTAAATTCCAAGAATAAAATCATAAAAACCCTAGGAATGTAAAGTTGGAAAGAATAGCTTTTACAAGTGATCATATGGAGTTCTTAATAATTAGAAGTTCATAAGAGTTCATAATCAAAGATCATCAAAACCATGCATATATTGAGCTCATTACATGATATTCATATTAGGAATTCATTCATATACCATCTATACATGAATCATCAACTAGGAACATTTTTATCAAATGCGAAACAATTTTTCGGAATTGGAAAAGTTACAGAACAGATCTGATCCCACTGTTCCGTGACCTTAATGTTTTCAAAACTTGAAAATAATACTAGAAATAGATAGATCTTTCGAAGTAGATAGAGATCGATATAAAATTTGCGAAATTCCGAGTTAAAATGACCAAGTTATGGCCGTTTTAAGTCGGAGCTTCCGCAAATAGCGAGAATTCCGATTTTGTGTAGTTTAGATGCATAGCTTGAATTAGTTTAGTGATGAGATTCTTATTAGGTTGTTCTTATTTGGTAGGTGATCCCGAGCAGACGATACATTACCACCCGACTACTATTACTAAAAGACCGGCGAACCATGGCCGAGTGAGTACTACTTCCGCTCTCAATTATTGCTTGTGATTGTATTGATAGTGGCATTAGTTGTTTAGGCAAAGATAAAAAGATGATTATGCATGATGGGGTATATGGGAATTATATACTTGTCTGTTGTTGATATGTGAAGTTGAACTTAAGGAATATCGAAACCGAGTGTTAAGCTGCTGCTTGTTTAGCTAGAATTTATATTGATTGTCTGCGAATAATTGTTGGACACCTAAAAGAATTGGAATAATCCATTTGACCTCAATTATAATTGGACTCATGCATATCACGATGGGATGGAGCATTAGCATTTGTTGGTTTTTCGTGACCCATAAAACGAATATGTTGGTTAATCGTGATCCATAAAACGAAATTGTTGGTTAATCGTGATCCATAAAACGAATTATTATTCAGTTGACCGTGAGCTTAAACGGCGTCGTACCGCAGGATTCGTTAATCTGCTAACCCGGGATGGAGGGCGCAAGTCCATCCACATATGATTTCGGCTGGTCATATGTTTGTTGAACTCATTTGTCTGATGCATACCATTTGCTTGAATAATCACTTGTTTGAATGATTGTCTTAATTGTGATATGGAAGTTTATACTCACTAAGCTAGTTAGCTTACGCCCCATAGTTTTTTTGTTGCAGCACGAGTTCATTTGGCTTAGGCCGAGGCAAGCCACAGCTCAGGTACCGGAGATAGGAGTTTCCCTTAGAAGTTTACTTCGATTTTGTTTAGACTTCCGATGGAAACTAAAGGACTCTGGATGACTGTAATGGACTTGATATTATTTTGCGGGGGAATGCCCCTTAGACTTTTGTAATGTATATATATGTTTTGGTTTATTATCTATGGCTAGTGAATGCCGCATTAAACTTCTTAACTCCATTGATTGAGTATTCTATTGTCGTAAAGGGACGCTTTACATCTATACAAGACTCCCGAAAGGCTCGGATAGGGATTTCGTGAGTCTTATATAGTATGTGGCGGGCTGTTACGTTTAGGATACCCTATGGGGCGTGACAGTTTAAGTTGGTATCAGAGCCCTAGGTTATAAAACAAGACAATAGAATTAAAAGAAACCGAACTTAGAAATCTAACTAATAGGTTCAAATGGAGTTGAAAATATTTTCCTTGCTAAGTCTAATTAGGAGTCTTATGTTGTTGTAGGTCTCCTTGGGTGAGACCAGGGAGCGGGCTAGACACTTCACCAAGAGGAATGATGAGACCATGGTGGAGTACAGGTTGAGATTGAGAGAATTGTGTGAGACTTTGCTTTAGCCAGGCACCCCGGACTATAGGGGAAATGTACAAATTGTGGAAAGAAGGATTGAGATACACTAGGTGGGCCGCTGTGGTCGACCGATTGAGATATGATCCCATGGGGAGAAGAAGTTGGACTAAGTTGGAGACGATTTATACCCTAGAAAGAATCATGGTAGAGTATGGGCGTGAGCCTATGACTAGGGAGGCTACCTTTATCTTGAAGAATGGGGGAAACCGGACCCCTCCAGACTTTAGGGTGTGGATCCCTATAGGACCCCTATATGTGTATGCCCATGACAATTTGTATGACCACCATGACTGGAACATAGCTGATGCATGGAACCATATTACCTGGCATGCGGTTTACTTAGACATTCTTCCACCACGAGTGATAGCTCCACCTCCAGCCAATGACATAGGTATGCAATTGAATGGTGCACCTGTGATTGGAGAGAATGAGGAAGAGGAAGAAGAAGAAGAGGACCCGAGGAGGATCCTAATTGGGAGGAAAATGTAGTTCCTAGAACCCCTACCCCACCCATTGAGCCGGAAGTGGAAGTGAATCCGGAACCCAACCAAATCGTGTGGGATTTTAATCGGGAGTTGGAGATACCAGATAGTGGAAGGGTAGAACCTGAGTTAGATCCAATGATATGGAGGGATGTGTATATTGAGGGAGAAAATCCACCTGTGCTTGATCTAGTAGTAGCAGAACCCGTGGCCCCTGAGCCTATGGAAGTGGAAGATGTGGTGGAGAGCCTGTGAGAGAAACTGAAGTAGTGGAGACCAAGTGAGTGAACCTGAAGTAAGAGGTGATGAGAATGAAGTGACCGAGGGAAGGGCAAGGAACGGAGGAAGAGGAAGAAAGCGAAGACCAAGAGCCTTTAGTCCGACCTGCTAGGAAGCGGAGGATGACTACAAGGGAATACCTTAGTTTGTTCGTCCGACAGGACGATGGTGGTTCTTCTAGTAGGAGACGACCTCCTAGTTCGACCTCCGATGACACTAGTGATGAGTAAGGCGAGATGATAGCTAACCCATGAAGTCCAAGTGAAGTCCTGATTTTTCTTATTTTGTAGTAGGCAATGCGGGATGCCAATTTGCCTTAGGATTTCTAGATAGTCTAGTATTTTGTTCTTTCTTTTCTTGTATTTTGCCTTGTTTTCGGAAATAGGCGAGAAGGTTTAGAATGAAACTAGAAGTATAGCTAGCCAAATTTTGTGGACAGAAATCTTGATGTAATATTTTGTATGGCTCGCTAAAGTAATGAAGGATCATGTTTATTTCAAAGGAAAGAAATTGTGGAAAACATGCATGCTAGACATTAGACATAAAGAACATTAACCGCATATAAATTGCATGAGCATTCATTCATTCATGCTACTATTATGAGATTGCAACTTGTTTCTCTATATGAATTCTTTGTTCTCCTTATGATTGTATGAAAGTTATGAAATTCAATTCTTTGAAATTAGATTTCCGAATTCCTGCAAAATTTTGAATCTTGTCGACAAACTAAATTCCTCAAGAATTTAAAACCTCCTGAAAATACTAAAAACTTATTAAACAATGTGTAAACAGACGAAACCGACGGATTCGAAATCGGGAGCAGGAATCTCTCCCGAATGAAGCCAACCAACTCGTACCTCAACCTAATCCCCAAGAAGTTGCGCCTTAGAATCAGCAAGGGGATGTGTTGAATGCGATTGGATAGTTAGCCAATCTTCTGAACACATTCATCTAGAACCAAAACTCGGTTCAGAACCGCACCAAGGACAAAGTGTCCGGGATTCTGCCCCACACCACCACCTGCAGACCACCGGGAAGTGACTGCTGAGGCACCGGCTCCACAGGAGGAGCATTCCTATAATGTACCCTTGCCACCACCCCCACCATACAAAAGACGCCACCGAAGCTCCTTATCAGACTTCATTAAGAGTAACCGGTATTTTGATGGAGCATTTGGCAAACCAGATGAAGCCGAGGACTGGTTAGCTCAAATTGAGCGATCTTTTGCTGCATATGAAATTCCACCTTACTTACAAGTGGAATATGGAACATATATGTTGAGGTATAATGCGAGGGTCTGGTGGGACTCTAAGAGAAGAAGCTTGCCTTCCCCGGTTACATGGGAATCTTTTCGGGGAATTTTTGGATAATTACTTTCCCCTCCAGCTTGAGGGTAAAGTATAGTGCTGACTTTCTCCACGTGAAGCAAAAGGGAAGAACTGTGGAGTAGTATGAGACTGAGTTCATCCACTTGCTGCAATATGCACCTGAGTCTTTCAGGATTAGTGAGGAGTTGAAGAAGCAAGTATTTTTGGGTGGCCTGGATGAGGAGTTACCGCCCTGAGATGGTAGAGAAGGCCTGAGTGATTGAAGGGGCCAGAAAAAGGAAATACCAAGAACCTGACAAGATGGTATTTGGAAAAATGCCGTTTGACGCCTCGTGTCACGCCCCATAGGGTATCTTAAACGTAACAGCCCGCCACATACTAAATGAGACTCTCGAATTCCCTATCCGAGCCCTTCAGGAGTCTTATATAGATGTAAAGCGTTCCTTTACGACAATAGAATACTCAACTAATGGAGTTAAATAGTTTAATGTGGCATTCATTAGCCATAGATAATAAACCAAAACGCATAATTATACTTTACAAAATCTAAGGGGCATTCCCCCGCAAAATAATATCAAGTCCATTACAGTCATCCAGAGTCCTTTAGTTTCCAACGGAAGTCTATACAAAAAGAATGAAGTAAACTTCTATGGGAAACTCCTATCTCCGGTACCTGAGCTGTGGCTTGCCTCGGTCTAAGCCAGATAAACTCGTGCTGCAATAAGTAAAAACTATGGGGGCGTAAGCTAACTAGCTTAGTGAGTAAGAACTTCCATATCACAATTAAGTACAATTCATTCAAACAAGTGATTATTCAAGCAAGTGTATGCATCAAACAAATGAGTTCAACAAACATATGACCAACCGGAAATCATATGTGGATGGACTTGCGCCCTCCATCCCGGGTTAGTAGATTAACAAATCCTGTGGTACGACGCCATTTAAGCTCACGGTCAACTGAACAATAATTCGTTTTATGGATCATAATTAACCAACAATTTCGTTTTATGGATCACGATTAACCAACAATTTCGTTTTATGGATCACGAAAAACCAACCAATGCTAATGCTCCATCCCCATCGTGATATGAATGAATCCAATTGCAATTAAAGTCGAATATTCATTAGTCAATTCTTTTAGGTGACCAACAAGTATACGCAGACATTCAATATAAGATACTAGCTAATCAGTCAATGGCTTAACACCCGGTTTCGATATTTCTTAAGTTCCATTTCGCACATCAACAGCAGACAAATATATAATTCCCATATATCCCATCATACATATCCATTTTTATCTTTGCCTACCACTAGTGCCACTACATTACAATCACAATCATTAATTGAGAGTGGAAGTAAAACTCACTCGGCCATTGGACGCCGGTCTTTTTAGTAGTAATAGTTGGGGGTAGGGTGTCGTCTTGCTCGGGATCACCTACCAAGTAAGAATAATCCTAATGAGATACTCATCATGTAACTATTCCAAACTATGCATCTAGACTAGATGAATTCGGAATTCTCGCTATTTGCGGAGCTCCGACTTAAAACGGCCATAACTTGGTCATTTTAACTCGGAATTTCGAAATTTTATATCGATCTCTATCTACTTCGAAAGATCTATCTATTTCTAATATTAATTTCAAGTTTTGAAAAATTAAGGTCACGGAACAGTAGGATCAGATCTGTTCCGTAAACCTCCAATTCCGAAAATTTGCTTTGCTTTTGATGAGAAATGTTCCTAGTTGATGATTCATGCATAAATGATATATGAATGAATTCCTAACATGAATATCATGTAATGAACTCCAAAATGCATGGTTTTGATGATCTTTGATGATGGACTCTTATGAATTCCTAGTTATCAAGAATTTCCTTAATGACCCTTATAAAAGTTGTTGTCACCAACCTTACATCCCCTAATGTTTTTATGATTTTATCCTTAGAATTTACTTATCACCTAATTAAAAATGAGTTCCCATCATCCATATTAGTCATGACCTTCATTCATGCATAAAAATCCACATTTTTCCTTGAGTAAATATGTTTTTGAATGAGCTACTTAGAAAAACCCGAATTTTTATAATTTCCATTTTCTTGTATTTTTCTTGTGAGAAAACTTGTTTAATGCTTCAAAAATTGGGGCTCCAATATATCTATTATCTAAAGACTTCATTTAGCTCATAAAACATGCCATCTAAGCTTAGATACTAAGTGTTTATGTGGGCATCACCCAAAAATACGAATTTGACTATACATTCATATATCAATATTTCTTCATTCTAGCTTTACTACTTGTTTCACATTTTTATCATGCCTAAACTCATCTAAACTTATGAAAATCATTCCTTCAAGATACCTATTACACATACCCTTCATTTTTCATGTGAAATATGGGTTTAAAAATGGTTTTGGTGGTTTTTAAAGTAGGGTTCTAATTTTATCCGAATTTCCAACAATTCATATTTGACAAAACCTTTCCTTTTTCAATGTTCTTGCCTTCTATATATGAAGATCCACTATCTAACACACCTTTACATGAATAAGACTACGCTTTTATGATTATCAATGCATGAGAATCAAAATAAACATATGGACATAAAGGTAGATGAAGATATACATGTCTAAACCTTAGATCTACTAAATATGATGCATGAATCATAAACTTCATGGCATGAACATCAATATATATGCAAGATCTCTACTTTACATGCATGAACAAGAAGATATCTTAACATAAACTCATCTAAACACTAGATCCATGTCTTGTGATGGCTTGATATTCTTGTTCATGTGTTTTCATGTCCCTAGCATGAGCTCATTGGGATTAAATGAGAAAACACACAAGATATAGCTTTGCCATTACAAGATTTAGGAAGAATCAAAGCTTAAATCAACATACCAATGAAGATCAAAGGTAGAAATGAAGAAGTCTTGAGTTGAAAATGTGAGAGGAAGAGGGAGGGGAGGCTCACGGCAACTAAGGGGGAGAAAGAGAGAGTTTTTCTCTTTTGTAAAAATTTGAAACAAGTAAAATGAAGAGAGAGAATGAACATTAGCTTTATATATTAAATGAATTAGGGTTTTAGTTGAATAAATGGAGTAAAAATAAATTAAATTGAGAGGGAAAGCAGGGGGGGGGGGCGCCGGCCATTGCTATGTGTGTGTGTGTGTGTTTTGAAATTTTGAAATTTTGTAATTTAGATAATTAAAATGTAATAAATGTGATAATTAATTAAGAGACAAAATTCATTGGAAAAGAAAATTGAAATGAGTAGTTGTAAGGATGTAAGAATAGGGTATGGGTAGCGTGTAGTGTAGGTTGTACTTGTGAATAGTAGACAAAACATCTACTTTACCGGTTGTAATGAAAACACGGGAAAAGCTATAACTGTAATTTTTATAGCCCGGAAAATTATAAAATTGATATTTTTGGAATCCTTACAAAATTACGGTTCTAGTGAATATTCCGAAACATTTTTCTGAGTTCGTAGTCCAGGGCACGCTTTTCCGTAATTGAGCTCGGGAAGACCCGAAATTGAAAAATTCCCGAATTTAAAACTTTTAAAGGTCTAAAATATACTTTACAAGGATAATTCATATTCATTTACTTTATAAAACTTCTTTTATTATGAAATCGAAGGAAAGCCGGATTTAGGGTTCCTAGGCTCCTCTCACTAGACTCAAACTGGACCGGATTAAGGTTTCGCTTCCAATTCCCGAGGTTTCTTAACTACTGAGAATACCGAGATTTACACTTCGAGTTCAGGATTCAAAGGAAAAAGATACAGATCATACCAGGGATTCAAGGATGAGTCAGCAGCAAGCCGACCCAGATTAAGGCCAATGTCACATGCTGGAAATGTAAGGAGATGCATGCTCCTAAGCAATGCCCGTTGTTGAAGAACAAATGTTATTTTTGTGGCGATGCTGGCCATATGGTTTATACGTGCCCGAAGAAGCTGGCCGTGACTTGCTTTATTTGCAAGGAGAAGGGGCACTTAGCCTCTGAATGTTCCCAACGGAAAAGAGTGGCCGCTCGACCCTTTGGGACTTCGAGAAATACCAACCCCATGAGGTCGAGAAATAGAAGTAGGAGCCGTGCAGCATCGACAATGCATGGGATGAGGCTATATAACTTCGAAGGCCAATGGATGGTGGAGGAAGATGAGGACGAGGAAGTGGAATTGGCAGCCTTGGATCAAAGCGACGGCGCGGATGGCGGCCTGGTGACAGGTTAGTAACAGAAACCCTCTCAAGTTAAATTCGATTTATTTATTTGAATTGTTGCCTGGATGAAATTAAATGTGTTATGGGGAAGCTGGAAATAAGAACCCTAGGTAAGTAGCTTTGACATTGTTTTAGGGTTGATAAGTGTTGGATATTTGTTGATCTCAAGACACATATGGGTGAATAACATGGAGGCTTATGTTTTATTTGACATGGGAGCAACTCATTCATTCATCACCACTAGTTTGGCTAACCAACTTGGATTGCCTATAACCACAACTACTGTTAGTTTGAGGATTAAGACACCTACCGGGAGCGTTGTGTCAACCCGAGAATTGATAAAGGATTATCCATTGGAAGTTCACGGACACCACTCCAAAAGTGATTTAATAATGTTGGAAATGAATAAATACGAAGTTATCCTCGGAATGAGTTGGCTAAGTAAGGTAAAAGCAATAGTGGATTGCCAAAGAGGACAGTGTGTTTCTATGATCAATTGGGGGAAAAAGTAGAGTTTGTGGGAGAGTGTCACGCCCTAATGGGTACCCTAAACGTGACAGTCCGCCACACTCAATATTAAAGCTTAAGTATGACAACCTTAGTCATTTCCAAAAGCTTTTATATTAAGTGTAAGGCTTACTTTCACAATTTTAGAGGACCATATGTGGAATAATGTAGCTTAAGGAGATATAAAACATATTAAGAAAAAAGAATCATAATAATTATTTTCATGGCATAAACTTTACAAACTTAGGACAACTCCCTAATCTATTATATACATATTAACATGCTAATGCTAAGCTACACTTATTCAATTCTAATGTTCAAAAGGGATTACCTGCCCATGGTCCACGTGGCCTTAACCATAAGTACGGGAACTGCAAAAGATAGCTATCGGGGTATAAGCTAATAGGCTTAGTGAGAACTATTTCCATAAATAACTTCTTGTAACAAGATTCAAACAAGTTGGTTAATCACACATATGTAATGCATCAAACACGTGGGCAAACAATCATATAGCTTTCCGGGAACTATATGTTGAATGGATTTACGCCCTCCATTCGGGGTTTGGTGATACTCAAAACAAGTAGTTTTAATAATAGAAAATTTAAGCTTGCGAGCACACATCGCCAAGCATTCATAAAAACTTTTATACTTGCGAGCACTCATCGCCAAGTATTCCGAACCTACTTGATTTGACCTTGCTTTCGGATCAACCGCCAAGCATATTCCATTAAGCCGCCAAGCAATCGCTTTCGGATCTTCCGCCAAGTGTTGCTTTCGACATGAGCCTACTATCCTTCTCACCCAAGGATAATAACCCAACCATGTAATGTGACTCACTTCGTGGTATGCATGAGTTCATTAATTTATAAAGTCATAACATAATTATTTTCAACTTTATGGTGATCAAGGAATTTCACACAAATCAATATTATACTAAAACAATCACTTAGAACAATTCGGGCTTCGATATTCTTAGAATTCTTTCAAGGAATTATTTTACATGCATATCGGTTTATCTTTTCCTAACTCTAGTGCAACTAATTTACAAGCACAACAAGTGTAGCATTTAATGGAAATAAACTCACGATGCCATTGTCGTCTATTCCTCTAAGCGGATGAGTCGTTCACACACTCCACTTAATCGTAATAGTCTGGGTAAAGAATCCTTCCTCGGGGTACCTAACCAAAGAAAATACCCACAATGAGTTTTTCTTGAAGATTTTCTTGAATTTTGACAAAACAATGTCAAAGAACGTTAAAGTTCGTATAGAAGAATGTTCCAACTTAAAATGGCCATAACTTGGTCATTTTAACTCGGAATCGCGCATATAATATACCGATTTCTATCTACTCGAAAAGATCTACCCATTTCTAAAATTATTTCCCACAAACAAAGCCATATAGGCTCCGAAAAAGTGGTGACAAAATTCATCACGGATTTTCAAGTAAAAACAACTTTGGTTCAAGAAATCAAAATTTGTTTGATAAATACTAGTTATTTATATAGTT
Source organism: Combretum micranthum (assembly GCA_024138025.1). Lineage (NCBI taxonomy): Eukaryota > Viridiplantae > Streptophyta > Magnoliopsida > Myrtales > Combretaceae > Combretum > Combretum micranthum. The sequence goes on along the minus strand of JAMXBD010004049.1, from coordinate 17,317 downwards.
GAAAAATTCTCTTTTTATAAACTATATAACTCATATTTAAGCATGCTCAAGTGTCTTGTTGTCCAAATTATTTTTCTTAGGTAAAACAATGTCGGTTTGAAGCTTTTCGGAAATTGTTTTTATAAATTTCTTTGAAATGAATACCTTGCTTCTTTTGTTTTCTAAAAACGTTTTATGTTGATTTTCTAAGTAACTTTTGGAAATAGAATTTTTCTACTTTCTAAGTTACATTAATACTATATTTGAAGTTTTTCTAGGAAATATGCTTTTCCTCATTTTTCTTGTGTAAATTCCTTTGTTTACTTGTTGTGCAAAATCTTTACTTTGATATTTCCCATTCTTTTTCTCATGTTTCATATTTTTCAAAAGTAATTATCCATGCATGAAAACTTGTTTTCTTCATAAAAACAATATGGAACTATTAATGACTTTTTTGTAGAAAAACTAATTTCTATAATTCTATTATTTTCCTCTTGTAACTTGAAAAGAAATAACTTTATTATTTTCAAACCACAAATTTTCTTTGCCTATTTGTTTTAAGAATTTCTTAGTCATCCATCTTATGTTCCTTCTTTATGAAAAGAACCATTTTTTGTTAACAAAATATTTTTTTTTTGAAAACAAGGTAGAGTAATAAAGATTTAAGTAGCTTTTTAAGTAAAAATAGTTTCTAAATTCATAGTGAATTCTTTTTGTAACTTGAAAAGGAATGAGTTTATTTTTGTTATCTTATATTTTTATGTTTCACATAAATTTATTCCTAAGTGACAAAAAGCGTTCTTTTATTTGATTATCTTTAGAAAATAAAACTTTTGGACAACAATCTAAATGAACATGATCATGAGAACAATAATAACGAAAATAACATAAAGCATAATAATAAAGTCAAGTATTGGAGTCTTAGCTTTTTCAAGGCTCCGGGGACTAAGAAATAAACGAGTCCCATAAAGAAATAAAACGAAAGAAGAAAAGCTTGTTTTGACTTGATGAGGACAAGTCTAAGACTAAAGACTAGTCTTAATAACAACTTGGAATAAATAAATAAATTGCAATGGAAAAATAAATTGCTTTGCATGAAATAAATAAATTGCAAGTGAGCTTATATGCTCTAAAGAATATGTATAGATATATAAACAATAATAAATCAACATGAACATAAATGGATTGGCATGAACAAGAACAATACATGAACATAATGTAGTTTCCACAACTTGTAGTATTTAGAAACTCACACTATGGTCATGTGAAGTTACATGACATGAGGAAGAGGAAAGAATTATAGAGGGGTTACCTAAAGAAGATTTTGATATGGTTATGTGGTTATGAGTTTTTGTTGTTGGTGCAAGTTGTTGTGGAATTATTTTGAGAGAGTTTTGAGATAGTAATTTGAGAGAGCTTTGAGAGGAAAAATTGAGAGAGTTTTGGTATGAATTTGTGGGTAGTGAATGTGTGAAGAAGTGAAAGAGAGGGGGGTATTTATAGGAAAATGGGGAGTGATTTTTGTGTGATTAAAATAAATACAAAATTAAAACAAATGGAGAGGGAAGAGAGAGAAGGGGGTGCCGGCCACTTTTGAGAGGAGAGAGGGAGTGATTTTATTTTTTGTATTTTGTTAAATAAAAGATGTAATAAGTAAGGTAGATGTGATATAAAGTTATGGGAAAGGTAAAAAGTTAAGATTATAGGTTATGTAGAGTGTAAGAGTAGGTGTAAGAAAAAGTAGAGATAAAAGAATAAAGTAGAATAGTGTAATGTAAAGTAGACATGACAATTAAAGTACCGGTAGTAAGAAAATACACGTATAATAGCTAAATCTGTTATTTTTACTTACCGAAAAATTATGAAATTGATATTTTTGAAAAACTTATATTTTTACGAGTCTAACGGTATATTCGGAATATTTCTACTATTTCGGGCTTCCGGACACATTTTTCGAGAACTGTGTCCGATCGGGTTCAAAGGACACCCGAATTTCGCGAAACTGAAACTTTTATAAAACCTATGGTCATTACGGACTGTTTGAGCTAATTATCCCAACTTCGTTTTTCCTGGCCAAGGAAAACGGCAATGCCGGATTTAGATTGATACGGTAAACTAGGGTTTTGTTGACCTTTAGGGTTTCGTTTGACTTCCGGTTAGGGTTTTGTGCTAAACCGATTCCGAAAATTTAGGGGTTTACAGAGAGACCCTAATCCCAAGAAGGTTTAGGTTAAACTCGTTCGAATTGATGATGGAGGAGAAAAACTCGGGAGGAAAAAAGATATACCGGTGGTAAATGAGCATTTGGATGTGTTTCCAGAAATCTTACCGGGATTACCACCAGAAAGAGAAATTGATTTTGAGATTGTTTTAGCTCCAAACACCGAACCGATATCCAAAACACCATATCGGATGGCACCGGTTGAGTTGAAGGAGTTAAAGACACAATTGCAAGAACTTTTGGATCAAAAATTCATAAGACCAAGTGTGTCCATGGGGCACCTGTTTTGTTTGTAAAGAAGAAGGATGGGTCAATGAGATTGTGTATCGATTATCGTGAGTTGAATAAGGTAACTATCAAGAATCGATACCCTCTGCCAAGAATTGATGATTTGTTCGATCAACTGCAAGGGGCTTGTGTGTTTTCACGCATTGATTTGCGTTCGGGATACCATCAGTTGAGGATAAAGCCTGAGGATGTACCAAAGACGGCTTTTCGTACTCGTTATGGACACTACGAGTTTCTGGTGATGTCGTTCGGGCTGACTAATGCACCAGCTGCATTTATGGACCTTATGAACAGAGTTTATAAGCCACTTTTGGATAAATGTGTGATAGTCTTCATAGACGACATCCTAATATATTCGAAGACCAAGGAACAACACGAGGAACATCTTCGTTTGGCGTTGCAAACCTTAAGGGACAACAAGTTATACGCCAAATTGTCCAAATGTGATTTTTGGTTGGACAGAATATCTTTTCTTGGACATGTAGTAACTGGTGAGGGATATCAGTTGACCCCGAAAAGATCAAGGCGTAGTAGAATGGAAACCCACAAACGGTTACTGAAGTAAGAAGTTTCTTGGGATTGGCTGGCTACTATGCAAGTTTGTGAAGGATTTCTCGAAGATAGCCAAGCCACTGACTCAATTGACCCAAAAGAATGAGAAATTTGTTTGGACAGACAAGAGGGAACAGAGCTTCCAGGAATTGAAACGACGATTGGTATCGGCACCGATCTTGGTTTTACCGGACCCAGAAAAGTCCTATACGGTGCATAGTGACGCCTCAAGGAATGGCCTTGGATGTGTATTAATGCAGGAAGGGAAAGTTATTGCATATGCTTCTCGACAATTGAGACCCCGAGCAGAACTCCTACACATGATCTGGAATTGGCTGCAGTTGTCTTCGCCTTGAAACTATGGAGACACTATTTATAGGACAGAGGTGTGAGATATACGGATCATAAAAGTCTTAAATATCTGTTCACACAAAAGGAACTAAATATGAGACAAAGGAGATGGCTAGAACTGATAAAAGATTATGATCTGGGAATAAATTACTGTCCAGGGAAGGTTAATGCAGTCGCAGATGCCCTAAGTCGGAAAAATCACGGGGAAGTAGCCGCCTTGATCACAAATCAAAGGGATCTGATTAAGGAGTTTGAGAAGTTAAAGATTGAGTTCATAGACCAAAGTGCTGAGCTTGAGATAGCCAACCTGGCACTGGAACCGACCCTAATAGAAAGGATCAAAGAAGCCCAAAGGTATGACGAAGTGATACAAAAGATTAAAAGGGAAACCCAAGTAGGAAAGTACCTTGACTTTGCAATAGATGATGAGGATGTGATCAGAATGAAGGGAAGGTTGTGTGTACCGGAGGACGAAGAGTTGAGGAAGGAAATAATGAGTGAAGCTCATAACTCCGGTTATACCATGCATCCAGGAGGTACCAAGATGTACCAAGATTTGAAAAGCCGCTATTGGTGGAACGGCATGAAGCGAGATGTGGCCGATTATGTAATGAAATGTCCGGTTTGCCAACAGGTGAAAGTGGAGCACCAAAGACCGGGTGGATTGCTGAAGCCTTTACCCATTCCCGAGTGGAAGTGGGATCAGATATCTATGGATTTTGTGTGTGGTTTTCCCAAGACTCCTTCGGTTGTGATGCGGTATGGGTAATAGTGGATCGGTTAACCAAGTCGGCGCACTTCTTACCCATAAATATGACCTATTCGATGGAAAGGTTAGCCAAGATCTACATCAGGGAAATCGTACGGTTACATGGCATACCTGCAGGGATTATTTCAGATAGAGACCCAAGATTTGTGTCCAAGTTTTGGACAAGCCTGCAAAAGAGTTTGGGCACTAAGTTGCATTTTAGTACGGCATATCACCCTCAGACCGATGGACAGTCTGAGCGGACGATCCAAACCCTGGAAGACATGTTGAGAGCGTGTGCCTTGGAATTCAAAGGGAGTTGGGATAGTCATGTGCACCTAATCGAGTTTGCTTACAATAACAGCTATCACTCAACTATTCAGATGCCACCTTATGAAGCTCTGTATGGACGACGCTGTAGATCCCCTCTGTTTTGGGATGAGGTGGAAAAGGTAGCTATTGGGCCGGAATTGGTACAAGAAGCCGCCGATAAAGTGAGGGTAATCCAGCGAAAAATGAAAGAGGCTCAGGACAGGCAAAAGAGCTGGGCAGACCTGAAAAGAAGAGAACTCGAATTCAAGGTGGGTGATCATGTGTACCTGAAGATAAACCCGATTAAAAGTATTAAGAGGATGCGTACACAGGGAAGTTAAGCCCGAGATACATTGGACCTTTTGAAATCTTGGAAAGAGTCGGAGATCTGGCATATCGGCTAGCCTTGCCACCAAATTTATCCGGGATCCACAACGTGTTTCATGTGTCAGTATTGAGAAAGTATGTGGCTGACCCAGAAAGGATTCTGGAATTGGAACCGATTCAGCTGAAAGAAAACCTGACATATGAAGAACATCCCGTAGAGATATTGGATAAGAAAACTCAAAGGCTACGGAACAAGGATATCCATTATGTTAAAGTATTATGGAGGAATCATGCTTTTGAGGAAGCGACTTGGGAAGCTGAGGAGGAAATCCGAAGGAAGTACCCCGAGCTATTTGAAGGACAAGGTACGTCAGTTCAGTTTTGAGGACAAAACTCTGTTTAAGGTGGGGAGGTTGTAAACCCCGGTATTCTCAGTAGTTAAGAAAACCCCGGGAGTTGAAAAGCGAAACCCTAATCCAGTCAGTTTAAGTCTAGTGAGAGAAGCTTAGGAACCCTAAATCCGGCTTTCCTTCGGTTTCATAATAAAAGAAGTTTTATAAAGTAAATGAATATGAATTATTGTTCTAAAGTATATTTTAGACCTTTGAAAGTTTTAAATTCGGGAATTTTTCAATTCCGGGCCTTCCCGAGCTCAATTACGGAAAAGCGTGCCCGGGACCACGAACTCAGAAAAATGTTCCGGAATATTCATTAGAACCGTAATTTTATAAGGATTCCAAAAATATCAATTTTATAATTTTCGGGCTATAAAAATTACAGTTATAGCCTTTTCCCGTGTTTTCGTTACAACCGGTAAAGTAGATGTCTTGTCTACTATTCACAAGTACAACCTACACTACACACTACCCATACCCTATTCTTACATCCTTACAACTACTCATTACAATTTTCTTTTCCAAGAATTTTTGTTTCTAATTAATTATTACATTTTAATTAATAATACAAATTTATCAAAATTCAAACTCTCTCTCTCACTCACTCCTCATGGCCGGCGCCCCCCCCCCCCTATTTTTCCCTCTCATTTTGTTTTATTTTACTCAATTTTATTCAATTAAACCCTAATGCATGTAATATATAAGCTAATTCTCTCTCTCTCTCTTCTTCTAAAATTTTACAAAGGTTGAAAACCCTCTCCTCCTCTCCTCTATGCTTGCCGTGACACACACACATGCACATTCACAAGTTTGTTTCATCTTCTTTCTTCTTTAAATCTCATTAAAGTTATGATTTTAAGCTTTGTTCTTCCCAAATCTTGTAATGGCAAAGCTATTCTTGTGTGTTTTTCACATTTAATCCCAATGAGCATATGCTAGGGACATGAAAACACTTGTACAAGAATATCAAGCCATCACAAGAAGTGGATCTAGAGTTTAAAGGAGTTTTTGATGAGATAATGTGATGTTCATGCATGTAAAGTAGGAATCTTGTAGAGATATTTATGTTCATGCCATGAAACTCATGAATCATGCATGATATTTGGTAGATCTAGTGTTTACACATTTACATCTTCATCTACATTTATGTTCATATGATTATTTTGATTTTCATGCATTGATGATCATAAAAATGTAGCCTTGCCTATGTATAGATATGTTAGGTGGTAGATCTCATGTATAGAAGACAAGAAACTTGAAAAAGAAAATATTTTGTTAGAAATGCTTAGTTGAAAATTCGGATGATTTTGGAACCCTACTTTAAAAACCACCAAAACCACTTTAAAACTCATATTTTTCATAAAAAAATGGAAGGTATATGTAATGGATGCCCTTAAGGAATGATTTTCATAAGTTTAGATGAGTTTAGGCATGAGAAAAATGTAAAACAAGTAGTGAGTTAGAATGAAAAATATTGATATAGTGTTAATAGTCAAATTCGTATTTTAGGATGATGCCTACATAAACACTTAGTATCCAAGCTTAGATGGCATGTTTTATGAGTCAAATGGAGTCCTTAGACAATAGATATAATGAAGCTTCAATTTTGATGCATTAAACAAGTTTTCTCATAAAGAAAATGCAAGAAAAGGAAATTTTCAAAATTCGGATTTTTGTGAAAGGCTTGTTCAAAAACATATTTGCCAAATGAAAAATGTGAATTTCTATGCATAAATGAAGGTTATGATTAGTATAGACATTGAGAACTCATTTTTATTTAGATAACAAGTAAATTCCAAGAATAAAATCATAAAAACCCTAGGAAATGTAAAGTTGGAAAGAATAGCTTTGTATAAGTGATCATCATGGAATTCTTAATAATTAGAAGTTCATAAGAGTTCATAATCAAAGATCATCAAAACCATGCATATTGAGCTCATTACATGATATTCATATTAGGAATTCATTCATATACCATCTATACATGAATCATCAACTAGGAACATTTTTATCAAATGCGAAACAATTTTTCGGAATTGGAAAAGTTACAGAACAGATCTGATCCCACTGTTCGTGACCTTAATGTTTTCAAAACTTGAAAATAATATTAGAAATAGATAGATCTTTGAAGTAGATAGAGATCGATATAAAATTTGCGAAATTCCGAGTTAAAATGACCAAGTTATGGCCGTTTTAAGTCGGAGCTTCCGCAAATAGCGAGAATTCCGATTTTGTGTAGTTTAGATGCATAGCTTGAATTAGTTTAGTGATGAGATTCTTATTAGGTTGTTCTTAATTGGTAGGTGATCCCGAGCAAGATACGATACATTACCACCCGACTACTATTACTAAAAGACCGGCGAACCATGGCCGAGTGAGTACTACTTCCGCTCTCAATTATTGCTTGTGATTGTATTGATAGTGGCATTAGTTGTTTAGGCAAAGATAAAAAGATGATTATGCATGATGGGGTATATGGGAATTATATACTTGTCTGTTGTTGATATGTGAAGTTGAACTTAAGGAATATCGAAACCGAGTGTTAAGCTGCTTGTTTAGCTAAATTTATATTGATTGTGTGCGAATAATTGTTGGACACCTAAAAGAATTGGAATAATCCATATTTGACCTCAATTATAATTGGACTCATGCATATCACGATGGGATGGAGCATTAGCATTTGTTGGTTTTTCGTGACCATAAAACGATATGTTGTTAATCGTGACATAAAAACATATGTTGGTTAATCGTGATCCATAAAACGAATTATTATTCAGTTGACCGTGAGCTTAAACAGCGTCGTACCGCAGGATTCGTTAATCTGCTAACCCGGGATGGAGGGTGCAAGTTTATCCACATATGATTTCCGGCTGGTCATATGTTTGTTGAACTCATTTGTCTGATGCATACCAATTGCTTGAATAATCACTTGTTTGAATGATTTATCTTAATTGTGATATGGAAGTTTATACTCACCAAGCTAGTTAGCTTACGCCCCCATAGTTTTTACTTATTGCAGCACGAGTTCATTTGGCTTAGGTCGAGGCAAGCCACAGCTCAGGTACCGGAGATAGGAGTTTCCCTTAGAAGTTTACTTCGATTTTGTTTAGACTTCCAATGGAAACTAAAGGACTCTGGATGACTGTAAATGGACTTGATATTATTTTGCCGGGGAATGCCCCTTAAGCTTTTGTAATGTATATATATGCGTTTTGGTTTATTATCTATGGCTAGTGAATGCCGCATTAAACTTCTTAACTCCATTGATTGAGTATTCTATTGTCGTAAAGGGACGCTTTACATCTATACATGACTCCCGAAAGGCTCGGATAGGGATTTCGTGAGTCTAATATAGTATGTGGCGGGCTGTTACGTTTAGGATACCCTATGGGGCGTGACAGACTCTAGATTCGGAGTCGAGCCAACCGAACGTTGTGGGTGAGGACCTGGAGACTAGCAGTAGAAGGTCGAGGACCTTCAACCCCGATTCCCTAACCTTTGATACGGAAGGGTAAATCCGTTCTATATATGGTTTCCAGATAACTATATATATTTGCGTAATCATGTAATTGTTGCATTGTTGCATTGTATGCATAGCATATGTGTGAAAATCTAAATAAACTTGTTTGAAAATATGGTGTAAATAAAAAGGAATATCTCACTAAGCTAGTTGTAGCTTATACCCCTATAGATTTTGTTGAAACGGGTATACCCGCGGCTTAAATTGAGGATCATGACATTAAAGAAGTCATGGAAGGATGATTAAGCTTCTATGAAGGAAATGGAATCATAAGATGAAGTAATTTTGTAAGGTTCTTTATATGTAATATATGATTAGTGATGTATATTTATTTGAAAATAATAGAAGGATATGCCCCTAAGAATTGAAATGTAATATGTATGTTTATGATAAGTATTCTCTTCACCTTGTTACTTATTTATTATCCATATAAATTGCGCTACTCCGATGCGTTCCCTTGATTGTGATGTACGCTTTGTACATGATATGGAAGCCTTTGCGTGACTAAGGTAGTCATTCCTAGGCTTTAGTATTGTATACAGCAGATTGCCACATTTGGGTACCCTTCGGGGCGTGACATTTGATATTAGTACCATTAGGCTAATAAATTCAAAAGGATTTCAAGTGCCTCAATCGTACTAATTTTGCATTGCTTGTGAACCTGGTTTTTCTAATACCTGGGTAAACTCCGTAAATCGGGAACCAAAACCCTAAATAGGGTTAGTGCAAGCAACCTAGGAACCCTAAGTCCGACTTTTCTTCAATTTCTATTTATAAAAACCTCTATAAAATAATTTAATGTGGATTATTGTTTTATAGTATATTTCAAACCTTAGAAAGTTTTAATTTCGAAAAATTTTCTATTCCGGGCCTCCCAAGCTCAATTATGGAAAAACGAGCCCCAAGACTAGAAACTCAGAAAAATATTCTGGAATACTCCTTAGAACCGAAATTTTATAAGGATTTCAAAAATATAAATTTTATAATTTTTCATGCTATAAAAATTACAATTATAGCCTTTTTCTCGTATTTTCTTTATTACCGGTAAAGTAGATGTCTTGTCTACTATTTATCACTATTCACAAGTACAACCTACACTACACACTACCTATGCCCTAGTCTTACATCCTTACAGCTACTCATTACAATTTCTTTTCCATGAAATTTTGTCTCTTAAATAAATTATCAAATTTAATACTTTTATGACATGAATTCCAATTTTGAAACAAATTCAACTTTCCTCTCTCTTTCACCCCTAATGGCCGGCGCATGACCCCCCAATTTGCCTCCCAATTTGATTCATTTTATCTTCTTTTGTTACTTAAAATAAACCCTAGTTTACTTAATATAAATACTCTTTTATTTTCTCTCTCCTTCACTTTATTTCATTTTTTCCAAAAAGCTCTCAAAACCCTCCCATTTTTTTCCCTTGCCATGAGCCTTCCTTCTCCACACACACACACACACACAAGCTTTAATCTTCTTCATTTCTTCACAAAATCCAACTTTAGGTGATGATTTCAAGCTTTATTACTACTTATTCTTGTAATTGCAAGAATGTTCTTGTGTGTTTTCACTTTAAATCCCCATGAGCAAATGCTAGGGATAAGAAAACACAAATACATGAATATCAAGCCATCACAAGAGTAAATCTTGTGTTTGATGAGTTTTATTTGAAGTATTGTTATATTCATGCATATAAAAGTAGAGGTCTTGCATTGAAAATAGTGTTTTTTTGCCTTTAAACTCATTTTCATGCACTATAAGTAGTAGATCTAACATTTAGACACTCATAGTTTTTTTGACATTCATGCTCATATGGATATTTGGTGTTTTCATGCATTAATGTTCATAAAGGTTTAGTCTTGTATATATAAATGTGATAGTTGGTAGATCTTTGTGAAGAAAAGACAAGGAACTTGAAAAGAGAAAGTTTTTGTTAGAAAAGTTCAAAAGAAAATTCGTATGATTTTCAAGACCTATTTTAAAAACCCTTGAAACCACTTTGAAACTTATATTTTACATGAAAAATGAAGGGTATGAGTGATAGGTATCACTAAGTAATGATTTTTACAAGTTGAAATGAGTTTAGACATGAGTAATGTGTAAAACAAGTAGTGGAATTAAGATAGAAAATTTTGAGTTGCTATTCAATTTGTCAAATTCGTAATTTGAGATGATGCCTATATAAACACTTAGTATTCAAGCTCAAATTGCATGTTTTATGTGTTAAATGAAGTTCTGAGGTAATAGATATAGTAAAACTTTAAATTTTGATGCATTAAACAAGTTTTCTCAAAGGAAACATGCAAGAAATGAATTTTTCCAAAATTCGGATTTTTGTGAAAAGCTTATTTAAAAATATACTTGCAAGGTGAAATATGCAAATTTTTATGTGGAAATGAAGGTCTTGGATAGTATAGATGATGAAGCCTCATTTTTATTTAGACAACAAGTAAATCCTAAGAATGAAATCCCAAAACACTAAGGTGATGCAAAATTGGAAAAAGTGGATTTTTAAAAAGTAACTATTGTTGGAGTCTTGTAAGAATTAGGAGTTCTTAAAGTTTCATTATCAAAAATCATCAAGATCATGCATATATTGAACTCATCACAAGTCATTCATGTTATAAATTCATTCATATTTTATATACATTTGAATGATCAACTAGATACATTTTGATCAAGTGCAAAACAACTTTTCGGAAATGGAAAAGTTACAGAACAGATCTGATCCCTCTGTTCCATGACCTAAATGTTTTCAAAACTTGGAATTAATAATATAAATAGATAGATCTTTCGAATTAGATAGAAATCGATATAAAATTTGCGAAATTCCGAGTTAAAATGACCAAGTTATGGCCGTTTTAAGTTGGAACTTCCGCAAATAGTGAGAATCACGATTTTGTTTAGTTTAGATGCATAGTTTGAATTAGTTAAGTGATGAAATTCTCATTAGGTTATTCTTACTTGGTAGGTGATCCCGAGAACGACGAATCCCTACCACCCGACTATTATTACTAAGAGACCGGCGTACCATGGCTGAGTGAGTATCACTTCCGATTTCAATTATTGCTTGTGATTGTAATGATAGTTGCACTAGTTGCACTAGTTGCTAAGCAAAGATAAAAAGAATGATTATGCATGATGGGGTTAGTTGGGAATTATAATTTTCTGCTACTGATATGTGAAGTTGAATTTAAAGAATATCAAAGCTGGGTGATAATTCATTGCTTGTATATAGAGGAGCTAGAATTGATTGTCTGCTAATATTGCTTGGCCACCTAAAAGAATTGGATTAATCGATTATTAGACATTCAATATAAATTTGAACTCATTCATATCACGATGGGGATGGAACATTAGCATTTGTTGGGTTTTCGTGATCCATAAAACGAATATGTTAGTTAATCGTGATCCATAAAACGAATATGTTGATTAATCGTGATCCAGAAAACGAATTATTGTTCAGTCGACTGTGAGCTTAAACGGCATCGTACCGCAGGATTCGTTAATCTGCTAACCCGGTATGGAGGGTGCAAGTCCATCCACATATGATTTTCGGTTGGTCATATGTTTGTTAAATTCACGTGTTTGATGCATTTCACTTGATTGAATAATCACTTGCTTGAATGTTATGTTTTAATTGTGATACGGAAGTTTTCACTCAGTAAGCTAGTGTAGCTTATACCCCAATAGTTTCCTATTGTAGTACGAATACTTATGGCTATCTCCGAGGAGTCGCAAACATCAGGTATAGCTCTTAGACATTAAGGAGCTTTTGATGAGACCGAGATCTAGAAGTAGACACGGACTTCTAATCATGTCTCCTAAATTAGTGCTTGAAGGATAACATAAGGAATTTGTGTGAGCCTAATAACTCTTAACGTTGTTGATGGGGGTATGCCCCTTAGTTCATGTAATAGAATAGATCTAAAAGAAACGGTTATGATTTACATTCTTGTTGCTATGAATGTCTCCTTAAACTGCTATGAAGCAAAGCATAGTCCCTGTATGTTGAGAGTGAGCCTTACACCCGATGTTCAAACTCATGGGAAGACTAAGGTTGTCTTACTTGAGTTTAAATATCGAGTGTGGCGGACTGTCACGTATAGGGTACTCTTCGGGGCGTGACAGTTTAAGTTGGTATCAGAGCATGGTTAAGAATCTACAATCATAACTCTAACTAATAGACATAAGGAGACTAAGGTAGGATGAGAATAAAGTAATATAGCCTAGTAAGAATAGCATGGGGAGAATGGGTTCTACAAATTTGATTCTTTCTTCTTTTGTGAATAGCTTACTCATGGTGAAGCCCGCTGAGCGGCAAGGCAAATGCATAAGCAACCTGATGAGACCTTGGTTGAATACCGTTTGAGAATTAGGGTCTTGTGCGAAGACTTTGCTTTAGCTGGTCGTCCCAGGTCAATCCGAGAGATGTTTAATTTGTGGAAAAGAGGGTTAGTGAACACCGAATGGCATAAGGTAGTGACCAACAGTGAGTATTGCCCTATAAGGAAGAAATGTTGGTCGGAGCTCAAAGTAATCTATGCAGTGGAAAGGATTGTTGTCCATAAGTCAAGGGAACGTATGTTACAAGAAGCTACTTTTGTGTTAAGAAATGAAGGGAAACCGACCTTTCCCGATTTTCAAACCTGGAGGCCAATTGGATATCTGTTTGTTTATGCCCATGACCTGTTGGGGGATTACACCGATTGGCTTCAAGCGGATGTTCAAAGTCACTTCTTTTGGTGGGGAGTATATGGGGAAGTGATACCCCTACCCACCGACATGGCTCAGCCACCTCCACTAAGTGAAATTGATTACCAACCCCACAAAGAAGAAGTAGATGGGATAGAGGAGGTGAACATTAACCATTCTGGAGGAAATTGATGAAAGAAAGGAAGTAGCATACAAAAAGAGGAATTGAGAGCCTAAGGAAGGAAACGAGACCTATGTCAGGCCCACAAGTCCAAGCTGAATTTTGTAGTTGCGACCTTGAAAGATAGGTCATAGTAGTTGTTGCTCCGGATATTGTCTATGTTTGTTGCTTGTTGTCATGTTTTGCATTAGTATGTGTTTATTTTATTCCCATGTAGAGGTCTCCATTGTAAACCCCCAAAAATTTCATAATTCTTAAAAATAATCCTAGAAGTAAAAAATTACATCGCGAAAATCGACTCAAGATGAAAACCAAATTCTAGACTGAGTCAAAACATTGGAAACGAAACCCTAAAAATCGAATCAAGTTAAAACTTAATTTCAAATAAGATAAAAACGAGCTTTCAAATCTTGAGAAAACGAGAACACTTGAAACAAAATATAAAGTCCAATTGCCGGTATAATCAACGTCTATACGCTGATTAAATAATCTACCCAATTCCTAAAACACGAATCGAAACGATAGATCCAAATACTGCTTAACAACGAGATGATAAAATCCTAAATCCTTCGGTAAAATTTTAGAATCACAAATTCCAAATTTTCAATAAAAGTCAAACTGAGTCAACTCATAAACCTAGACTTGGTTAAACGATCCCAAGAACTAAAAACAATTAAATAATCACGAATAAAATAAGATAACCATAGACGTCGAGCTAGAAATATAAAACGATCAAAACTAAAAAATTATACGATCTTACGAATAACTCAGTAAAATCGAAAATCAAAACGGAACCCTAAAAGTCAACAAGCCTATAACGAACCCTAGTGTTTAAGATCCGGCAATCCTGCATATTCAAACCCTAGAAAATGAAATTAAGTTAATGGCCTAGAATAGTTCGTAATAACGTAGAGTAACATAAAAATATCATATTCACGAATTTCGAGTGTCCTTCGGACTCAACGGGATTAGTGCTCGAAAAGCATGTCCCAGAGCTCGGAATATTAAAAATATTCCATTTATACCAATAGGCTCGTAAAAATATAAGGATTCCAAAAATATTAGTTTTAGAATTTTTCGGTAGCTAAAATTACAGATATCGCATTATTACGCGTATTTTTATTACTACCGGTACTTTAATTGTCTAGTATACTATTCATAGTACTTTTCTCTATTCATTACTATTTCACTATCTTACTTTTTCTTACACCTTTTCTTACATCTACATACTATTTTCTTACTTTTTTTATTTCCAATACAACTTTATTCACATCAACTTTACACATTACTTCTTTATTACACAAACAAATAAAATAAATCAAAATTCCCTCCTAATGCAAGCAAAACCGGTGCCTATTGTCCCCATTCATCCAATTTTTTTTCAATTTATTTTATTACATCTATTTTCCCTCCAAAAGTTCTATAAATATCACCTTCCTCTTCTCATTTCTTCACACCTTTCTCAAGTAAAGAATTTATGAAAAAAATTCTCTCTAAACACTCTCTCCATACTCTTATAAGAACTCTCTTCTTGTAAGAAGAAAATCTCTCCTACCAAAACTCTCTTATTTCCAAAAGCCTATTTCTAAAGCAAAAGCCTTCAAGAAAACAATTCTTTCTTCTTACCCATTTAGGTAATGAAGAACTCATGTTTTATTTTTTCTATGTCAAGTAACCTTATATAGTTTTGATGTTGTTTCTTAGGTTGAAAAACTAAAGAAAACCACATTAAGATCATGTTTGGTTCTTGTTCATAGAACTACTTTCATGCATATATATACTTTGTCATTTATTACTTGTTTATATTTTGATCTTTTGCTATAACTTGCTTATAAATATATATATGTATATATATCTTTTAGAGCATATAAGCTCACTTGTTATTGTAATTTATTTATTTCATGTTATTATTAAGATTAGTCTTTCTAGTCTTAGACTTGTCTATATCAAGTTAAAACAATATTTTATTTATTTTCTTTAATCTTTCGGGACTAGTCTGTTCTTAGTCCCGGGATGCCTTAATAAAGCTAAGGCTCCAATACTTGACCGGGATTCCTTGATGAAGCTAAGGTTCCCAATGCTTAATATTTTATTTTCCTTGCTTATTATTTGTTTTCTACTATTTCTTATGTTCTTTATTTTATATGCTCATGATATTTTGCATCTACATAATGTTAATGTCTCAACTAATCTAAAAATGAAATTTTTACTTTACTAAAGGAACTCAAAGCTAATTTCGATTAGGTGATTTACACAAAATCATGAAATTATTATCAACAACCTAGAAATAGAGTAATACAAGTTTTATCAGTTTTCTTAAATAACAAAAATAGTTTTATTAAGAAAACGTAAGAAATAATATTTTCTTTGTATTTTATGGTAATCTAAGTTTTAAGAAAAAATAAATCGTTAATATTAAAAGTTTAAGACTTAAACTCTTTTCTTTAAACTAAGAAACAAACTAGTTTCAAAGTTAAGATAAAAATCAACTCATAAAGTTATGAACCCACTTAGGAAAAATGATTTTCAAATTTCTAAAAGAAGGAACTCATTTTCAAAAGAATGTAAATAAGTAAGATTAATAATAATGGATTTTATAAAGATGATTCTTTTCAAAAGAAATGAAAGAACAAGTTTTGAAAAGCAAAGCTTATATTTTAGAAATGAATGTAAGAAAACAAGATTTTTTTCTATCTCAATACAAAATTTATAAAAAGGTAATTCAACAACCTAATATACTTTTTGATAAAAATTGATTTTTTATCACTAAAGTGAAATTTAATGAAATACTAAAATTAAAAGAAAACTTATTTGTTCTTGGAAAAAGAATGAAGAAAATAAAATAAGAATATATACTCATTTATAACAACCTAGGAAAATATAAAGTTTCTTTAAAAAGAAAATTTCAAAGTTAAAATTTAAATGAATTGTTTTATGTCATAAATTGTTGAGACACTACCATTGGAAATCATGCATATAAAGTGAGCTTATCTATATACTTAAACGATTTTTTTGAATGAGGTTGAGTTAGAAATGGATTTGCAAAAGTTTAGAAATAATTCGTTTTAAAATCTGTACCCAATGTTTTTGGAACATAAATGACCTTTTATGACAAAGATAACCTTAGAAATGGATAGATCTTTTCGAATAGATAGAGAACGATATTTTATATGCGAAATTCCGAGTTAAAATGAGCAAGTTATGGCCATTTTAAGTTGGAATTTCCTCTTGTACGATTTTACTGCGATTTAAGAAAAGTTTAGAAAATCCAAGAATAGAAATTTCATGAAGGACTTATCCCGGGTATTGTTTTTTGTCTAGGTGACGAAAGATACGAGGTTACCCTACCCGAGGATTACTACGATTAAGAAGATCGCAAATGGACAAGTGAGTTATTCCTCCTAATTTTCGTTACCTTACTTGTGCTTGTAGAGTAGTGGCATTAGTATACTAAAAAAAGATAAAAATGGATATATATATTTGGGGAAATTAGGATTATGTATATATGATTCTATGTTTATGTATGAAATGAGAATTAAGAATATCGCAACTTCGAATGCTTGTTTAATAATTTGTTTACTTATTGTATGATTATTTATTATTTGTAAGTTGATTGATCACCCCTACTAAACTTTAATAAGGTTTGGCTTAAGAAAATTAAAATGCTCACGCATAGCATCCGTCGAGTCACATCTATTTCGGAAGGCTGCTATCCTACGCGTAGAGTTAGATTGGTTGTGAT